>VOPJ01011593.1:27085-43461 GCA_014673585.1 Semibalanus balanoides
TGAGACAAAACTAACCTAGACACATGCATTGTTTATTCATATTAGTCAGTTTTCAGTTTTGACCTTAGATGACCTGATCTTGACCTTTGGCGGTGACAAGTTGTAAAAATGGTTGTTTCTATCGATTTTTTAGTGCAAAATAACCCCTACAATATGTGTTGCAAGACTTTCTTTGACCTTTTCGTGACAGTGACCTTTTGTGACCTGACCCTGACCTTGACCTTTGCATGCGATTTCATTTTTACTTGATGCAATAGATTTATTACACCTTTGAGAGCTTGATGTGCATTGATAGTCTTAATCAAAGGATTATAATTCAAAGTATGAACCATTAACTCAATTAACTCGAGGAACTTTCCATATGACCTGACCGTGACCTTACATTTGACCTAACTTGAAAAAATTCGGGTATGCATTCGATTCGTGTCAATGAGATCTTTCGATCGCCGCCTTGCGCGTCTCTTTGCGGTTATTGGTTCGGAAGATAAAAGGGGGGGTAAAATTTACCTCCCCCTACGCCGCGCGTTCGGCTGGAGACCCCTACGCCGCGCGGGTTAACACCTTACAGCAACAAAGCCCACATGTGATGTTCCTATTGTCCCAAACATTTACGAACAGCCCATATTTGTTATCAGAAAATCCCCCATATTTCATCCCTAAGTACAGGGGCGGATCCAGGGGGGCCACGGGGCCATGCCCCCCCAAAGGTCCTGAGACTATGATTTGCCCCCCCCCCAAAAGGTCGGACAAATTGAAAATGTATCGTAAAAATTGCCTTTGCAGCAGTAAAAATCCAGCTTTCACAGTCAAAAACGGAAAGATTTTCGCGCCGCTTTGCGGCTTGATCGACATATAGTTTGGCAATTGCCTAATACAAATTTGAAAAATAGGAAAGCGAATTAGGTACATTTAGTGTCTGGCAGAGCTTCCTTCCCTGGCGGTGATTTACTGACCACAGACTACCCACGCTTTACTGATTAGACAGGTCCACGCCACAGATCTAACTGCCCTCTGACCACGCCCGGCGCCCCTCCGTGACTGCCCTTCTCCGGACCATTTGACGGCGTCCCTCCCCCGGCTATTCGATGGGCGCCCACAAGAATGTTGAAGGCACGACGAGCCGTGCGGAAGAGAGGCGCCCCGCCAAATTTTTCGCCAATTATTGGTGGCGCCCAGTCGAATCGGTCTGGCAACGCTCAAGACACTCAACTATGGTCCTTTGTTAAATTTCCTTCTGGCACGCCAAACTGAATCCCAGCTCATGGGCGGCCCCACTTTCAAAATGTGGCGCCCCTTGAATAACTAGTTTGCAGATGGTGGCAAGATTGCCTTCTGAAGGCGGCAAGATTGTTTTCCAAGTGGCGACATGGTGCCTTCTAAAGGGTTTGCATAATACGCTCTAAGGGCGTAATAATACCCTCCGAAGGGCGGCAAGGTGTCTTATGATGCGGCAAGACGTCTTTTGATGGACGGCAAGAATACTTTTTCGAGGGGCGGCATGATACCTCCAAGGGCCGGCATAATGATGCAATTTTTTTTTTTATTTTTGGGCGGCTAAATGTTTTTCACGAGGGCCGGCAATATGTCTTCAGGGGCGTAGCCAGGCAAGTCTGGCCAATGGGGGTCCCGACCTGATTCCAAGGGGCCCTTGGTGGCTCAGAGGGGCCCAAATGGAGATGAACGGGCCCCTACCAAACGGACAATTTTGTAGAGGCCGTTGCTTAGTGCACCTCAGTCTGTATGACATCAGTTAGCGCACTGTTTTTAAATACGAAAAAACACGATTTTTAGCAACGGATATCGTGCTGCGGTGAACACCTTCGTCGGGCTGGATGGATATACATTTTTTTTCGTCATTTCAGCCGACCCCCTCAATAACTTATCGTGACGCCCCTGCGAGTTGCGTAGAATAAACTGTGATTCATTACTTAGCGTTGTGTATATGCTCACGAAAGTGTGTTCTGTGTTTTAAATGTGATATAATGTGATCTTTGTTTGTGTGTTTAAATGTTATGTTTTTTCCCCGATTTTTACCTTTTTTCCCAAAATGTGTTTTTCCCGAAAAAAGACGTGTTTTTTTTGTTATAAAATCCACCAAAGGAAGTGTGATTTCCCCACCTTTTTTTATATCTCGAATGCCAAATAAGGGTGGGAAGCCCAGATCCGCGAGAAAACAAAAAATGGGGTAACCTTTTTGCCAAAAAAAAGTTGGCCCCCCCAAACCGAGCGGCTGGATCCGCCCCTGCCTAAGTACGCCCATGATTTTTCATTTTGGTACTTTTTCATTTCATATCTTGAAGACTATTATATTGGAAGTTCAAAAACGTTTCTTGCATGAAAATCAGTCAAATCACATGGCTGCAATGTTCTTTCAAAGAACACCAAATTTTCGTATTTTTTGCCCCTTGCCCACCATTTTGAACACAAAATAAATGTCGGGATAAAAAATATATTGTCACGATAAATCGAATGGTGTTCGTCCCATCGAAATCGGCCAAGCGGTTCTTGAGATCTCTGGTGGGAGGGGGGGGATCTGCCTCGGCAGGTTAACGTGATTCTGGTCGCCCGCAGAGAATAGGGTTAAATCGAGCTAGATTGTGAATGAGCTGATGATTATGCAAAATGGCTGCCAATTTTGAAATCAGCGTCGCAAAATATCCTAGAACCTACCCAAATTCAAAAAGTTATTTTTAGGTCATCCGAGATCAGTGGTTAACCTGTGAGAGTGCATGGCTCCAGTGGAACATAACATACATCAAAATGGATGTCAATCTTGAAATCAGCGTCACAAATTGCCCTAGAAACTGATAGAAACCGAAAAAGTTATATCAGACCATCGGAGGTCATTGACCTATGGTTACCTCTACAAAGTTCAATTGAGATCACGATCTCGGTGGAAATAATAAATTCCACGTTTTTAGGCTCCTGAAAAGCAGATGCTTCTGAACTCCAATCACTCGGAAACTGGACAAGTTACAAGCATCGATACTGCGGACGGCAGTTACTCCTGACATGACCTTGAGAAACAGGTCGAAGGTCATGGGCCATCGAGTGATTTTTTTGCAAATCAGAGTAAGTGTGACATTGTTCAAAAGAAGGATACTCCAAGTTTCATCGCAGTCGGTTGATAACTAGGTGAGTTAATCTTGAGGGAAAAAAACGAGAGAGTAGCATCTGCAGCCCCTTTCCCTTCCCGGTCGAGGGTGAAGTATCTTACGTGCCCTTCTCTATATCTTAATCACAGGGCTGGAGTTTGACCTGGCGGCTGTCAATTGATAGCCGGGTCATGGGAAACAATGCCACAGTGGAGAGCAGCGATGCTCAGCAAACCGATGAGCAAACGTCACAACCGGATGTTTTCACACGGAATGGTATGGTAAATGGTACACGGAATGTGCTCGGAATGGTAACTGTGTTCAATGAAGTCTTCCGAGCACACGAAGCCAGGCATAAAAGAGAGCAAGAGTTAAATGATCTGCACGAACGGAATAGACAGTGGCATGAGGAGGTGTGGAAACGAAAACAAGAACTCAAGGCTGTGCAGGAGCGAGAGAGACTGCGGCTTGAAGAAGAGAGGCGGCTCGAAACGCTCGCCATGCAAGCCAGACAAGCTCGCGTAGATGAGCGACTCAGAGCTGAAGAGGACTGTGCCAGGCAAGAACGATTACAGGAATACTGGGCTCTCCTTGAGGAAAAAGAAATACTGGGGCTTGAAGAGAAGAGGCGGCTCGAAACGCTCGCCATGCAAGACAGACGAGCACGTGAAGAGGGGCGACGCAGAGCTGAAGAAGCTCGTGCCAGGCAAGAAAGAGCGCAAGAACTCAAGGCTGTGCAGGAACAAGAGAGACTGCGGCTTGAAGAGGAGAGGCGGCTTGAAGAGGAGAGGCGGCTCGAAATGCGAGTCAGACGAGCACGCGAAGAAAAGCAACGCCAAGTTGAAGAAGTTCGTGCCAGGCGAGAACGAGAACAGGAACTCAGGGCTATGTATGCGGAACAAGAGAGGCAATGGCAAGAGAAGGCTGAAGCACAACGTCACTGCCCCAGAATGCCGCAAGTTTGCCGTCGCTACAGCTCACGCCAGGGCTGTGCTGACCCAGACTGCCGACGACTTCACATCTGTCGTCTGTTCTTGGCAGACATTTGTAAACATGGCGTCAGTTGCCGCAATGGCCACTCGCTGATGACTGTGCACAATCAGGTGAGTGTAACGGACGGTAATCGGACAAATCGGATTTCGAGCAAATCGGAATCAAATATATAAGCAAATCGGACGGTAACCTTTGGCTCCAGAGCGATCCCCTTCGTCTGACCTTGAATTTGTACTTGAAGGTCATGACCTAGAAATCTGACAATCATGATGACGTTAGATCTGGACACTGGAAATCGTTTGAGACCATTTATAAGCAAGTCGGACGGTAACTTTAGGCTCCAGCGCGATCCCCTTCGTTTGACCTTGAGTTTGAACTTGAAGATCATGACCTAGAAATCTGAAAATGATGCTGACGTTAGATCTTGACACAAGAAATCGTTTGAGACCATATATATGCAAATCGGACGGTAACTTCTTTTGACCTTGAATTTGACCTTGAAGGTCATTCGCTATCGTAAAATGAACTTGATTTTTGGAATCAGCATGGTCTGATGCCCTTCATGCAAAGTTTGGGGAAAATAAAAAGTCGTCGCTGGAGTTGTGTGATTACGATGACGCTAACTCCACGGACATCATGCCCATTGGCACGAGGGTTATCACACGACGGTTATCGCGTTCCACTGGTAGGTATGCCATTCACAGAAGTGACATTTGAGAACACTATAAGTTATATCATGAGCTTATTATAACAACTGTGCGTCTTGTCATAAGTTCTTATATGAAGTTATTTCTTAAATGAAGGGGGACGAAGGCGGGGGTGTGGGATGTGTGGCCTGCGGGTTTTGTAACAGTCTCCCTTCCGGAGAAAATTAGCGCCTTAAACGCTGGACAGAAATAGGGACAACATCGCAGATATGAATATAAGCTAAGCACCAGTGGCCTAATAACCAGGATTGCGCGAAGTAAAAACAAAGCATTGTGCTGCCATCCATGTCGGTGTTTCGTTTACAGATGATTTGCAGTAGAAATAACCTAGACACTGCTCGGGAGCTGGTACTGGTCCAGCAGCTACGGTCTGCCTTCGAAGAACATGACGAACTACCGGAGACCATTTATGTGAACAGCCTGGAGATATGCTTCAAATTCTGCTCCAGAAGTTCGTGCGGTCAGAATGAGTGCAGCAGAATCCACATATGCAGGTAACTTTTCGGAAACACTTATGGTAGTACCTAAATATCTCGGCGAAGTATGGGAGGCGGATCTGAGGTCGTAGACAATCCATGAAAAAGTGCCTGAGAACTCAAGTCACAGTGGATCCCTCGACAAATTTTGGAAGCTGATTTAGCGGATTTTGAAGTGGATGTAGGATTTCAGTGGATGAAGCAATTATAATTAAAATCAAATTTTCAAATGGTAACTATCCGAACCAAATTATTTGAGTCTGACTGTTAATTATACTGGTATTTGATTCAACTCAAGGGAATAGTTAAATCACCTTTAACGTTAGGTTTTAGACTGATATAGCATTTTTGTGGAGCAGAACGAAGATGGATTGTGTTGAAAGAATTAACTGGCTACGATAATTATCAGCGCTAATCCGATAATAAGTAGCTATCTCGAGCAGTAGGTAACAACAAGATGGGCCCCTTGTAAAAAGATAAGTTTCAGTGCGATTTCGGAGAACGAAACTTCGCTTGCCACTCTACACCTGTTGTAAACTTGTTAATGTTACAAGCAGCCTGCGTAGTGCGTATATATGTCTCAAGGACGTCATTATTATGTGCATTAGCTTCCATATCAGGTACCTACTATACTTCTGGCCTCATACATTGTCATAGAGTTTGTATGCCAATGAAGGAGAAATGAAAAAAATGTTACATTTTCTACCTTTCTTTTTATGGTTATTTTTAATACAATTGTTGGCGAGCATTTTTAAGACTAATTTGTAAGAAAGCTTTAAATGTGATCTTTTCCATTTAAATGGAAGAGGTCACCGAAGAAATTGTCTTGAAATTTAACCCAAAGCGGTATTTTTAGAAGAATAAAAAAATGTTTGGACGATGGGTGTATATCTGTCGAAAAACTGTATTTTTATTTTCTCCTTCAAGGCCATAAAACACCTTAACAGAGCGAGAGAGTGGTGAGTGCGTGAACGTATGTTTGACAGCTGAATCATGCGCAGGAACCGACTGTTGCACAACACAATGGTCTGAGAGCTTACAGACATCAGTCATATTATACCCGGCAGTCACTTCGGGTTATATCGTATCTCTGTTAACACGAGCCTACCTGGGGCGGTCTTTTTTCTAGCCACCGCCGGGCTGCAGCCGGCACACGATAACGACCCTACCATATATTCTACTCTTCGGAACCAAAAACCATAGACGATGCGCTATTCGCTGCGAACCCAAAAGGGCAATCGATAGCCCAGGAAAAGTTTCATCGACCTCGTAAACAAATGTTGCCCTAGAGGTCATGTGACGTCAAGGTCAGGTCAAGGTCCAAAATGTACAGACCAAAATTGTATAGACCATATTGCCATTCAAAAGCAATTGGATTGCAACGCATGATCTCCCAGAATTGCGCTCAAATGTATGACACACATCCAGAATGAGCTAATCGGGGATATTTGGCAAAATTTCAAGGTCAAGGTCAGGTCACATAAGGTCACTATGACAAAAAATTATACGAACGTCATGCAACACATGTTGTACATAATATTTTACGTGTAAGACACGAAATTGATACTAATTATACCACCTGATTTAAGGTACGTGAATAAAAGGTCAAGCAAAGGTCAAAGTCATGTCACAAAAGTTCAAAATTTGAAATTGAATAATACAGTAGATCAAAACATTCTTCTAGACCGGTTTTGTCTCAGAAATACAGTCCTGCTCTTTATTTGTCTGTATCTGGTCAAAAAAGGACAAAAAAAGGAATTTCAAAATTTGACGTCGCGAGTTACCCATACCTTAGATTTCATAAACTAAGTCGAAAGTACAAGATATCATTTGAAATTTGATATGGTTGTTGAATATGTTAATATTTTACAATTATTCCGAGTTTTTAAATAATCTTAAAAAAGTTTTGATTTTTGTCGTTTAAAAAAAAATATTTTGAAAATTTTGGGTAAAAAATCATTTTTTACAAATCTGAGATAGCCATATTGAAGCCCTTGACATTTGATATTCTCTTCTTTTTTCGGATTCCATTTTTGTCTATTACATCACATCGTTACAGTTCCTAAAGTTAGCTGATTTGGTGTTCAAAACCGTGGAGTGTACTTTCTTAACTAAGCTTTATCTAAAAAAAAATTACGATTTTTTTTTTTTAAATATGCAAAGGGTGTGGGAAAAAAGATGCCCGGTCAGGTACTAGAAGTTTGGCGGTGAAGCTGCATTGTTCATTAAATTGTTAGATATTCCTCAGGGGGGCGCTAAAAAAATCCCCCCCCCCCAGTGACTCGCGGGTTAATACGCAGGCTGCTTGTTACGGAAACAATCGGCTGATTGATGTGTGATATTACTTAGGCAATGGCAACAGTTAGTTTACCGCAAAATTTGAGTACGATGCAATTATGATGTCAACAGGTATGATGTTTTACCATGGATGAGATATACTACGTATGGATCGGAAACTCGCCGTCTGCGCCTTGTTTATGGGGCGAAGCACCCGGCTACATGGGTTCCTGTATGTGGTTCTATGATAAGCCATGACAGTTTGCTGTATGTCGTTTGGTCGGCCACGGGCGCGAGTTTTCCGATCCAATTGTTATTCATGGTTATACTACCGCCGAAGTTTTGTGAAGCAAAACTTTGTCTTCTGTAAGGGGCGCTTCTTGTCCTGTGCCGAAAATACTTAGCGTAGCGAGAATTTATTTCGCCACAACCCATTCTTTGATCTGCTTTACAAATCTGCTATCTCAGTTCAAAACTCCATGTCAAAGGTGATTTACTCACCAACGAAATCCTGGATATCCTGCCCGTGTGCTACACTTTGCAGGCAGTTTGTTGCTGGCGTCTGCGGACGTGCCGCCTGCAGGTTCGGACATGATCTGCATACCACGCACAACAACGGAGTGCTCAGACGCCACCGGATGACGAACATGAGCGACACAGAAATCCTGGACATCCTGCGTCAAAAGGAGAACGGTGGCACGCAGCGGGTATGTTTCCATCAGTCATCGCACAGAAACGAGGACATGTAGAAATGATCGCAGATGTGAACATCATTTTGATTATACCTAATCATGATTTGATTATACCTTCTCATGAATAAATTAAAATAAATCAACAAATATGTTTTGGGCAACTAAATTTAATTTCAACAGGATATGAGAAACTGAAGGGATATAAAAATCACCCAACATTGGCACCTACCATATGAGCACCGTTAACCTTGCGTGTTCGTGGCTATAATTACCATGGTATCCGGCCATACCTGCGTCATTGACGCAGCTGCTATTTTCCTCAGGTCATCGGGGCCACGTCTACCGTCAGCTACGCTAAGAACGGGGCCATCCCCCGTCACCGTTCTTCTGGCACCGGTAACCAGCCCAGCCAGCCGAACCAGCAAAGCCAGGTCCTGGACGGCCTCTCCGATGAGCTCCAGTGTCCCGTCTGTCTGGAGATGTTCAGCAGGGCCACCACCCTCGGGTGCGGACACACCTTCTGTGCCCACTGTCTGCAGGAGGTGCGCGCGCAGAGTGGTGACAAGTGTCCCCTGTGTCGCACCCACATCAGCTCCGCCATACGCTCCGTCACGCTGGACAACATCATCAGGAGCATTTGCGCCAAGCAGTAAAAAGAAGGCCGTGAGTAGTGGCGGGTTCAGTACCCGGTCTTGATGCCATGCAAATTAGCCCTTTAGACTTTAGTGGTCCATCCCTCGACCTTGGTGGGCATACTCCAAACAGGTGCTTGATAGGTCAACATGGACGTCTTTAGGCGAAATTAGGCGTTCTGTAGGTCAAAATGTGTTCTTAAAATACTGGAAATGAAAGCACTCTAGAACTTCGTCTATCGGTTCTTCAGACTGCAATTTGTCTCTAAGGATCATAATGGGTCTCTGCACTCAAGTGCGTCGCTCGTTGGTTTTGAAAGTTGGGAGGCAATTCTAAGTCGATTATTTCCATGAAACACGTATTGTTAAAGCTGAAAATATATTGTTGGGGACGCGTTCCCACCCCCCTCCTCCCCGCTTCCCACGCGCATGTCTGCACACCATGAGAGTCTAAAATCTCGTCTATCGTTTCTCCAGGACTCAAGAGAGGGGTCGTGCACCGTGCACCGTGCACCGTGCACCATGGATCCACCACTGGCTGTGGAATGAGCGTTCACAGAGCGGCGAAGACCCGGATAGGAAGTAAGAAATATTGTTTTGCATAATCTACCATGTACTGTAGTTCAGTTAGCTGGGTAGGGTAGTCGGTTATTTCATAAGGGGATATACTGTGCTCGCGTACACGGGGTTAAGTGGCTTAAGTGGCCTTTGAGTGTTACAAACGGTGTTGAGGTGTTGCGGTAACATCAATTAAGTTGAACTCTTCCATTTTCACCAAGGATTTGTAAGTTCGGAACATGGTTTATATCGCGTAACACTGGCGTTGCTTCAAGTTGGTTATGCCTGCCGTGATATTAGGCCAGACTGTATGGTATATACTATTGCATCTTATTGTATCTTGTAGTGATCAATTGAAAACGGCTATCGCTTCTCTGATTTGTACTCTCCCTCTGTTATATATCTAGTTTACAACGTCACGCAATGCTATATAGAAAGAGGACACATGCAATCAAGTAACGATATCTTTAATACAAATGTCTTTCACCTTTTGGAGCTACTTTTTGTGTATGTCTTATACAATAAAGGTTGAATGAAAATGTTTTTTTTTGTACAACAAATAAATGATAAATGCTTATACTAGTCTGCCGAACCGTCCTACACCTTATTGTTCAATTTCACTGATTAACGTTAGCATAGAAACAGTTTTTATACCTTCAACTGATACACATTTTGGCAGATTCAGATACAGATTGTCGACTAGTGCGACGGTAACGCATTCTCTTCTCAGTTCTCTTACGAACCAGCTTCAAAGTCACGGCCAGGCTGACTTATTCATAATTCCGTGGCAAAAAGTGTACCAAACGGTATATAATAAATACCAGGTACCTGTATTTGTATCACAACGACATGTGCTTTACAGATCCAGACATTTTCTTTCCATATTTTCTAACCAGATCCCCGGTAAAAGTGTTGGTACCTATATGGTTTGCCAACTATGCATTCATAAATCTTGTTTACCATCGGATATGTTCCCGAAATAATTTTGTCTTTGGAATGTGGAGTTCAGATGGAAGCGGCATCAGAGCGTGTGGCACCTGGAAAAGTAGGTGGGGTATGTCGCAACACTTATTTTTAAATGAAAATCGTGTCTACAACATTATATCGTGTTTCTCGTGTTACTTAGTGATTAGTCAGAATGACTTGACCTGACCTCAACCTCAGCCATTCCATGTGACAATATCTAAGCTTCGTGGTTTCTAAACAGCATTTTCATTACATTTTGCTTGCAGATTGCAAAACTAGTGGCCAAGCAGGTGCGATTCAGCTACAGAGCCTGTCACGTGTCCTATGTTGCCGAAATTTGGAAAAGATGTCGCCACCGTCGCCCGTGTTCGTAGATGCTGCGCATGAAAGTTAACTGGATATGACCGTTGTCCATCCATATCAGCTCATCAAAAACGTCTGAAGACGACCGACAGAAAAATATCGGCAACGTTTAGTGCAGAGCTCTATGTTGTGCCAGCTCGAGCTACAGGATGGGCCAGCTCAAGCTACAGGCTGGGCGGACCCCGGGTAATTTCAAGATTTTGGAGCCTTATCCAGGCTCCCAATTGTTCTAAAATGACCTGTGTCGGGCCTGAGAGGGCACTTTGCCTGTCTGAGAGGTCCGTGTGCCAGTTTGAAAGGACCCTCAATCGGTCAAGAGGGGTGCCAAAAATCTGAGATATAATCCGAGATACCAATACAAAAAATCCGAGATACACATTTTGAAGATACTAGTGACTTAATGAAATCCTAAAATTTTGACCTGAGCCCCCAATATGTTTAAAATGAATTCGAGTTGGCCTTGTAGAGAACTTTTCGAACGCTGTGTCTGCGCTCGGCTGGCCCATTTAGTTCTCGAGTTAGAGGGGATTTAACCCTCGCACCGACGGGGGGGCGGATACCGCCCCCACAGGTTTTTCCGGACTGCGGAAAACGACGGCGCGTAGCCCGCCAAATTTTGTATGACTGTTCGGGCATATCAATTCCGCACACTCTGAAAAAAAAAATGACTTCCTAACTTTCAAGGTCACGTTTGCTCAGGTCACATTAAATGGACCCTCGAACCTCAAGCACGTTTTGTAAGTTTGACATCTTCCGGAAGCTACAGTGGTAAACAAACAGTTTGAAACTCACAGTGTGTAATAAGGCCTTCGATATTCTACAGTTCGTTTATCTTGGATTTATATCGTGACCTGAGGTCATGTCAATTTTTGAGACCTCCCATTATAAGTCTATGGGAGAAAATTGAAATGCGCACCAATCGAACAAAACCTTGACTTAAATGGGTCAGGTTTCATCCTTATCACTATTCTGAAGCAAAAAAATAAAGAATGCAAGTTGGTATTTTTCTTCCGTAGACTCGTTAGGGTCAAATCCAATGTCCAAAAGGTTCATATGGTTTTTGTAACAAAACTCATGTTCTACGTTAAAATAGAGTACTGTGTTTCACCTTCTGTTTCCCTTTCAACCTCCATCGATAACCATAAAATTTGACTTGACCCTGAACAGTGAATAGGTCAGGTCAGGTCATTTTTAGTTGACCTGCTAGATAAAAGTAATGTTGATGCGCCGTTGATGTGAAAAAACTATATGGTGCAAAATTACTGCCCTCTTCCTTCAAAAACTTAAAAAAGTTATAAACAAAAAAACCTTTTCGTAAAATTAAGCATTTGGACCTTCGCTGACCTCTGGCCTTAACTATTGAACGATTCTCAACATCTGACGATATGGTTGGCGAAAAGAGTGTTTCAAGACAATGCCAGTGCTTTTTCGGATGCTCCTAGCTACTTGTAGTTACTGAAGCTAGCCCGGATTATGTGAAGCAGTGCTCAATTTTACTCGAAATATGGGGAAAATTTGACCTTTTTTACCTCTGGTGACCTCAATATTGACCTGAGTTCAAAAAAGAGCTAAGATTTTCGCTAGTACTCGTCACCGGCCTACCTCACGCCGTTTTCCGCTTCTCGCTACGTTGCGTAGTTTTGGAGATGCTCTGGGGGGGCGGTTATCCGCCCCCCCCGTCGGTCGAAGTTGGCTCAGACCCCCGGTCGGTGCGAGGTTAAGATGAGAACCAATGAGATTTGAACACGCTGGGCCATGCCGGCTACAAAACCTGTGAGCACGTGACGTTACATCGACGTTTTGCATTTGGTTGTTTATCAACACAAAAGCAAGAAAACAAACATATATGTAAAAGGAAATGTGCAAAAGCACTGCTAGAGCGCCAGTTCACGGCACCATTCCCGTCTCACGTACAAAACAGACATGCAATCACACACAACCCCGCAACGCACCAACGCCCCCTCCCCCCGCCGACCTGATAAGAGCAAACCTACCAGATTGTCGTGACGTTCACGTGACGTCAGTGCGGAACCAAGCCCTCCGTTTGGGGGGGGCAACTTTTTCCGGCAAAAAGGTACCCCATTTTTTTCTTCACGGATTTTGGCTTTTCACCTTATTTGGCATTAGAGATTAAAAATACGATTTTTTCCGAAAAAAAAACAATTTTTTTCTGATTTTTTTCGGATATTTTTATACATTTTTTCGGATTTTTTTTTTCGGAAATAAAAATCGGGAAAAATATGATTTTTTTCGTTTTTTGGGGTAAAAAATCGGGGGAAAAATCACTTTAAAACACACAGAACACCATAACACCATTTACGTAGCATATACATACGTAGGTAATCAATAATAACGTTTATCTCATACCAACTCGCAAGGGCGTCACCAATAATTATTGAGGGCTCGGCTAAAAATGACGAAAACATTTATATCCGTTTTGTCTGCGTGCATGCCTTTGAAACTGATGTTGCGCTTAAAGTTTATATTTATCAAGGGAGTGGTATCTGTGGTCAGTTAATCACCGCCAGGGAAGCTCTGCCAGACACTAAAAGATGTAATTCGCTTTCTATTTTCATAAATTTGCATAGGCGATTGCCAAACTTGTGTCATGCCGCGAAGCGGCGCGAAATTTGCCAGTTTTTAACTGTGAAAAGCTGGATTTTTACTGCTGCAAAGGCAATTTCTACGATAATTTTTCAATTTGTCCGACCTTTTGGGGGGGGCAAATGATAGTCTCAGGCCCTTTGGGGGGGGGGGGCATGGCCCCGTGCCCCCCCCTGGATCCGCCCCTGCGTGACGTCACGACCAATAAGGGCTTGAGACCCTGTTTTTGGCCCGAATGACCTACCCTGGCCCTGATCGCTCTGTCAAAAGCGCAAGCGCAAGCTCCATAGTCCTGTGGGGTTGCACGTGTCAGGCGTGTTCGGTTCCTGATTAAGTTATAGATGAAATATAACAAATCGATTTGACACATACACACACAGATGTATTGAAACTAAACAGAGTCCAAGGTTGGTACAGAACCGATTAACTAATTATATACGAAAGAGGAAATCCAGCAACCATCACGCCACGGGCCGTGCAGCGTGGCGTGAACATGTCGTGCTAACGTTGCACCAGAACGTGATGGACATCAAAACCTAAATAAGCCGGCAAAAACTCTCGCTTCCATGGACGTGAAGCGTTGATACAGGAAGCGTGATTGTAATATATATGAATAATATGTAAAGTTTAAGTTCCAAGTTAAGTTTAAAGTGGCAAAGTATTTAATATGAGACGAGCGTGACACAGAACGAACCGTCCAGCGTAGCAGGGTGTGGGCCGAGAAGGGCGGAAATACAGTTGCCAAGTCTGAAAAAAACGATTCTGTTTCTGAATATAAATCTAACTTACGCAAAACAGAAAACTGAATTAAAGGCAAATCAGGTACGATGTGTTAAAAGTATAAACTTAAGAAGGAAAACAAATTACAGATGAAATTGATTAGCGGATAAACATATTAACACAGAAAAGTATAAATAATTATTACCGTTAAAGATTCTTGATGTCGACATAGTAGCGCGGTTGTGACGAATAAATACATTTACTAGCGAGGTCTAAACGCTGCAAAAAAAGTAAACAGATGCACTACAGTCCCGTATGCACGTTTGCCGACGCAAGCCTGGAACGTGGGCAGATCGTTGCATAGGGGCTATGGAGCTTGCGCTTGCGCTTTTGACAGAGCGATCAGGGCCCTTGTTATACAGCCATGGGCGCGGCCGTGCTCCGGCGGCACTGGCGAACGGCAGCAGCAGCAGGCCGCGCTGGCGCCGCCGACCCTCGGCTCGCACGTGCACCACTGCACCACTGCACCTGGTGCACCACTGCACCACTGCACCTGGTGCACCACTGCACCACTGCACCTGGTGCACCACGCCCGCCGGCCGGTGGCCCTAGGCGGCTGGCTGGCTGCCGCCCGCCTCCGCCTTCTTCTCCGCGTCGTCGCGCTCGGCACTGGGCTGCTCCACATCCACCGGGCTGCTGTAGCGTGAGAAGGGGGGGGGGTCAAAGGGGTGGAAGGGTGGGTAGGTAAGAGAAAATAGGAGGATAAAATAAAGTGGGAGGGAAAAATGATTGTAGGGAGAGGGAACAAATAAAAGAGTAGAATCAGTGGTAGCAGGAGAATGTGGGGTAGAAAAGAAAAGGTAGAGGGGGAAAAGAGCTCTGCAGACAAGAGGATTCTGCAGAGAGAAAAGTGGGTGTGCTCATCTTCAGATATGATAAAGCAAGAATGTCTCTTTCATCTCAGCATGAGTCTCATGGGCGGTGTCCATATGGACCAAAAGCAGGGGCGTCGCCGAAGATTTTTGAGTGGGGGTCGGCTGAAATGACGAAAAAATATAGGTACCCTCATTTTTATGCGTGACGAAAAAATATGCCCCATTTTATGCGAGTTCGTCTTATTTTTAAAGTGGATTTTAATGTTATATGAAGTTTGCTTGTTATTAATGGCGAAATTGGTTAGCGGGTTTCCCCTGATAAACCAGAAATATATGTAGGAATTGGCCCCTTGAAGAGGACAAGATGTTTAAAAAATTAATAATTATTTAAATTCAGCCTTACAAAGAACCGAAGACGATGACGAATGAACTTTGTTATGAATAGCCACCGATTGTGACGCGCGTTGGTGAAAATTTTAATTTTGGGTAGTTGAAAACGAAATTGTAAATATTAGAAGCAGACCGTGAGTGAAACCAAGCCTTAAGTTATAGAAGGTGTTTGTTATGAAGCGGAAATTGTTAACCGGGGTTTGCCTGATAAACCCAGAAATATAGACGGCGAGCCTTGAAACCTTCTCTTGGTTTGCACATATAGGTATGAATGAAAATATTTAATGAATGTAGTTTTGGCAATACCTATACATTAAGCCTCGGATAGATAAATAACGAATGGGCCCGGTGGCAGTCAGCGGTAAACAGCTGGTAACAGTGAAATGGTTTGAAAGTAGTAACCATTTATACCTCGACTGTTTAAACTTGATGGAATTCTATTTGCAAACAAACATGGATATATTCTATTCATACTGTGGCAATAAGAATGATCAATGTAGGGTAGAGTGGGGCAAAGCGCCCATGGCGGGTAAAACGCCCACCCATCATCTTTCGTAACCATTTGACATTTTCAGCAAATCTGTATAGCTGTTTTGAAGAACATTGGAGACTTTGCTTAGCATTGCCATTTTCTGGGACGCTAGCTCTGTTGACTGGAGCATTGTGCTGCGAGTGTAAGTGTTTTTGTCAAATATTTTTACGTTTTTGAGGTTTTGTTCTTTTGCTTAACTTTGAGGGATTCCCTGTAATGAGGGTTATGAAATATTGTTATGGCATACGTATTGGTGTGAAAATTCATTTGGACAAGAATTGGTAAGCATACAATGGACAAGTTTCAGGTTACCTAACCCCCTGTTTTTATGTAATTGATTGCACGCAATTTAATTTAAAATATTTTATAGATTGTCAACTTAATATAAATTCCCATGAATTATCAGGATTTTACATAATTAAGTATACTTACGTAATTTACAATTATGCTCTCTGATTGGTCGTGACGCAATTTAGCAATAGTTCAGGCGCAATGA
>VOPJ01011594.1:0-27712 GCA_014673585.1 Semibalanus balanoides
TGCCGTCCCCCCCGTCATCGTCACTGCTACCACTGCCGCCCCCACCCCCCGTCATCGTCACCGCCGCTACCATCGCACTGCCGGCTGCATCAGTTACACGGTCGTGCCGATGGTGACCGGTCAGGAGGGTTTACAGAGGCGGCGATCCAGATGTCCCCTGGATATGACTGGATTCAACAAATACCTAGCGTTAACAAATGTATCTACCGGGTTATCCGGCTTAGGTACCACTGAGTGTCATCTGTAGTTCACTGCGTCGCCGCACCGGCAGCGGCGGCTACGGCGGCTACGGCGGCAGCGGCGGCGGCGACGGCAGCTTGGCGGCGGTGCGTGCGTACGGAGCGACGCTACCGTGTACGGCGTACGGGCAGTGTCGGTGTGTAGCGGCACGGCACCGATCCCTCCCTGCCACCGATCGATGCCCGACGCACACCCATCTCTCCGGCGCACCTGACCTGCATGACTGCGGAGGATGGGGGGGGAGGGAGGAGGGGAGGGGTCAGACCGCGGGGTAGCTCACCGTGGAGCCGCCGCCGGGTATACCGTAATGACTGCAGGCTACGCTGGGAGGAAGGAACGAAGGACAAGAGAAAAGCGCGGTATCGAGTTAGCGTTTTTGCGGAGTGGAGAAACATTGGGAGGAGGTTTGAGTAAACACTTATCTTGCTCGGAGGCCAAAGCTGTGGTGGGGTCAGAACTCAGAAGGGTCAAGGTTATTGGAGTGGTGGTATATAGTAATGGGGTGGGGGACAGGTAGTGGGTTTTCACGCCTAAAAAAATCACCGTATTTTTATATTTTTTAATATACTTCTTACACATATCTTAGACCGCCTTCCGTTATTTAACTTCGTCTTAACTTGCGAATTGTATTTTTTACATTCTTGATGTATTTTCGTGACGACACGAAAACAGCTCGGAAGCGAATAAATATCGATTCCCCGAAAGAAGTTTGAATGTCCACGTGCCGCATACTCTATAAGTCTGCATAGTAGATTAACGTTTTTACCGCCGCGCAGAAGATGTCGCATCAGCGCCATTTTCGGTCATAATTTTGGTTGTTTTCGTGACGTTTTTAACACAAAGACATGAGCTACATGAGCTTAATTGGTTTTGTTTTTAATAATTTCTGAGCTCATTTCGAATTTGTATTATTTTTTGTTTAAATATATGAGATGAAAAATTATGCCTGTTTTTATGTACCCAAAACATTGGTACCTTACAAAATTGTCCCCAACCCCAATGGAGCAGAGTTCCAGGAGCGACGGACACACGATGGTGTTTAAATGATTTATGTATGTTAAATCGATAACAGTTATTCACGAACATCTTGACATTGTTCGATGTTGTTAGTCAAAAGAGTCGTTTGTGGATACCTTTTTATCTATCAAACATAGATAAATAATTTGTACACCATAGTGTTTGTCTCGTCAAGGCACTTAAAAAAATGGTGATCGGGTTCGGTCAATTAAAAAATTGCACCTCAGGACTCAGGTCAAGGTCATTAGGGAACCCAGATAGGTCATGTTGCATGTGGGGCGTCACGAATCGACGAGACAAACAGTGGTGTCATTCGTGAGTTTCTATTTGTATTATATCAAGAGTTCTTGGCAAAAAAGTACTGGTGACCTCAAATGACCTCACCTGACCTTCCAGAGGTCACTGAAGCAACAATTTCACCCGAGCCGTCAAGAAGTTAACCCAACTTAACCTTCAAGAGGATTATATTGCAGCCTAAAATATTCGTGTGGCACAGAAACTGCAATAAATGTAACCATGGGACAATGTATTCCTTTGTGGTGATAAGAGAGAAAAAGAAAAACGTTATTTTGAGTAATTCAAAAATACATTTACATAAAATATGTATCTATTTTTGTCCTGTGCAAAAGCAACGACATATCCCGTATCCCCGACCATTTCATAAATGCAGCATTGCACGCTAAATGGAAAGCCAGGGACATTAAATACAGTGCATTATACCAGCACTTTTGGTAGAAATAAAATAGTGTTTTTAATAATTTTCAGAGGCTGTGGTATAACATGTTGTTCCCGCCCTTGCTAGGGTTGTCCCGCCCTCATTCTAAATCTATGACGTAGGTATGACGTCATACGATGACGTAAAAGAGCATTATGGGTAATGCTTCCTTCCTGATTACAGTGATCTGTTTCCTTCACTGTGCTATGTTTGACCCACCGCTGATACAAACATTCGATATCGTGATTTATTTCATGTCTAGTAACACAAAACACACCAAACAAGGACGTATGCATCTATTACAAGAACGAATGCACCTATTACAGTATGCATCTATAACAAGATGCACCTATTACAAGATGCACCTATTACAATAATGCACCTATTACTATTACAAATGCAGTATGCACCTATTGCAAAAACCTGCGGAACGTATGCACCTGTTTTTGGGTCCAAATCCATTATAGTCTGTCTCTAATCCCATTTTTTGGCTTTCGCTTCCGAGGCTTCGGATCCAGTAGGCCTTTTTTTGGTTTTCTTTTCCTTTCTTTGTCTCTTTTTTCTTATTGCATCGTATCTTTCAAGTGACTTCTTCATCACGGTTTCAAGGATGTTCATCCTCCACATCTATTTCTCATATAACTTTTAACAAGATTAAAGTTGAAGTTTGAACGTTCTGGTTCCAGAATGATTTCTTTTTGTGCAAGCCGCCAAAAGCATGTATGGGAAATACCTTCCTACCTTGGCTTGCAATTTAATAACTCACTCGTTTTTTAATCCGAAAGTACCTCGGACCTACCGTCCTCAGACTTTCGAATAAAAAAACTCGGTGAGATCATTAAATTGTCCCAGCCCCGGGCAGGAATATATTATCCCCGCACGGTTCCCCGACTATCCCCAACATATCTCCAACATATCCCGACATATTCCACGACATATCCCAACATGTCTCCAGACATATGCCAAACATATTCCCAGACATAGGCCCAGACATATCCCAGAACATATCCCAACAGTAATCCAGACATATCCCAGAACATATCAGAATATCCCAGAAACATATCCCAGACATATTCCAGACAGTATCCACGACTATCCACGACATATCAGCTGACATAAATCCCCGAGCGAATATCATTCCCACACTATCCCGAGCATACCCTCAAGACTATATACATCCGACATATGCCAGCCACTCGGATCCCGACAATAATCCCTTATTGATATCCCCGACATCCCGCTCCAGCTGATTTCCTCCTGACAATTTATCCCCGACAGGATCCCCGAAATATGCCCGATACGTAAGTACCTCCGAGAATAATCGACCACACCCATAATCTCGAGCCATATCTCCCGACATTAATCCACCGACATATACCGACACATCCCGACTAATCCCCGAGCATATCCACATCATTTCATCCGAGCTACCATTCCACGAGCAGTACCTCCCACATTATATCTTCCCGACTACGATTTCGACCGTATTCCCGGACAAATATCCCAGAAAAAAAATAAAATAATAAAAACACAAACAAGAAAAAAACAATAAACGAAATAAGAATAAAAACACAAAAAAACGAGAAAAGACAGGTAATACAACCAAGTTGATCATATTATCTACTCCGAATGTATGACATAACCACCGGAGTATAATTATACCCAGACATATTTCCCGCCTGTCATTCTCCGCATTAACCTACTAGCCATCTACTTCCCGAGCATATCCCGGATAGTTCGGGGAAGTTGGATAGCTGGTGATATGTTCATCGGTAATATGTCGTTGACATATATGTGGCTGGGCTGATGAGTTGACATTATTGCTCGCCGACTTTATATCGATCGCTACCGGGCAAGATGTGACGCGGTTGACATGAACCCCAGCAAATGGATCGAGTGCCGCCCGGCGAATAATACCGCGAGGGCCGCTCGATACTTAAGTATAGAGTACCTGCATTGCCGTAATTTGCGGCGTCAGCTTCCCCTGATGCGCATTCGCCGAATGGCGCCATAAGCGCCGACATTTGTCTTCTCGGTGGTGTTCGCCGAAAACAAGACGGCAGCGGGGTGCACTGTCGGAAGAAATCCACAACGTTCAGCGGGCAAATGGTAAAATGACTCAGATGGTATTCAGTAGACAAATCGTTTAAGACACCGCCCCTTAATGTTCTTTAGAATATAACTTAATTATAAATATTATGCTGCACCAGAAGACTGCTCTATCCATTACAGAGTTGAGTTGGATTTAGAATTGTTTCCGTCAGTAAAATGTATATTTGCTTACCTATTGTTCAGTCTATAAGCGTTGCAGACTTAATGCCGGTTTAGCAGTGTGGGCAGAGCTCGTGTCAGTTGCTCTGCATTATGAATACACTTACTTTGAAGCTGGCAGGTGGTTGAAAGATAAATCGGCAGTTAAAGAGCGCAGTGTTCAGAAGGCAGACGATGGAGATGCAGCTCCGTGAGCTCTCGGTATTAGGTATGTGGCAGTTGACGAATTAATTATCACTGTAGGCGAACACAACAATTATTTATTCAGATTGAAGAAACCTTCCCACCTGTTTCTTTTTAAAGACAGCAAATGCATAATGATAAAATACGTCAATTTAAGTGAACCGTTTCGAGCGTAGAGAACTTAGTAGAAGAAGAGAGAACGTAGAGAAGAGAAAAGCGTAAAACTGCCTCTCTCGTTCGATCCCTGCTCCATGATATCTGTCAGCGCTGCCTCAGTTGCTGGGTGATGCAGCATTGTGGCGTGTGCAGAAGTATGCGGTGATCCACCTCCTAATGACAGAGCCGACCAGCCATGATCCCTCCATCTGGCATCGCTCGGCTCAGATCAAATACGGATGTGATGATGCACATGCCGCCAAATTGCGTCACAGCGGGATACCGTCCGCTCGCAGCACGATCCCTGCTCGGGACACGATCAATAATCTCCTAATCACCGCGGATTAAAAAGAAAGTTATTAATCGTCCTCGTCCCGCGAGGAGGGCTCATTTTGATTTCTCGCCCGTCATATCTCACCTGTGTTAAGGCGCCGCCTGTGCCGCCGCCACTTTGTTTACACCGCCAGTCGTCCGCCCAGCGCGGGAACTCCGTCCCTGCCGTCCCTGCCCCGGCCTGCAATGGCGCCAGTTATGACGGCCTGCAATGGCGTGAGTTATGACGGTTTCGCCCACGGCCAGACAGCAACAGAGCGATATATAGGCATCGCACAGGGGACTTAATCAGCGAACTAAATCAGCGGCTTCACAGCCAGTACCTGAACTCTAATTGTGCGGCGTTATCATCCCTGCTCGTATTTTGCCTAAGCTAATTGCAACTGCCTCCTGCAGAGGTTTTGGAACAGGCGGCACCCGGCAGGGGGCAATTCAAATGGCCTGCTGGTTATTAGTCTCGTTTATGATTAAATCAGAGGATTAGTTATATCATGAACAAGATCCTGATAGGAACAAATCAATTAGTTTATTAATATATTTTAAAAAGAACATTAAAATTCAGCTTCATCGAATATTGATGCGTTAGAACTCAGCTTTTCAGAACATAATAAGGCTGAATTTGGCAAAATATTACAACATGTCAACACATAAACGTTTTGACAATATTCATGATGTCCTGAAATATTTAAGCGTGTCGTAGAATGCCCCAAAATGCATAGTTGATTGGTTGCTACCTTGCTAAAGAAAATGCTTTGTATTGTTGCGGCTTCTCGTAATTCAGTGAGCCCCAAAATTAGTTGTATTCCTGAAATGCGCTACAAATTTGGCGATAAAGGAGTTAGGGTTGATGGTTGATGGATGCTGATGTTGAGGGAAACAGCCGCCTCTTGTCTGACCCAAGGTGCAGCTGATTAGCTTGGATGTCAGGTCAGATGTCAGGTCAGATCTGATTAACTTGGATATCAGGTCAGATGTCAGGTCAGGTCTGATTAGCTTGGATATCAGGTCAGATGTCAGGTAAGATCTGATTAGCTTGGATATCAGGTCAGATGTCAGGTCAGGTCTGATTAACTTGGATGTCAGGTCATATGTCAGGTCAGATCTGATTAGCTTGGATGTCAGGTCAGATGTCAGGGCAGGTCCTTGATAAGCTTTGGATGTTCAGGTCAGGTCTGATAAGCTTTGGATGCAGGTCAGATGTCAGGTCAAGGTCTGATTAGCTTAGATTGTCAGGTCAATATGTCAGGTCCAGGTCTGATTAAGCTTGGATGTCAGGTCATGAATGTCAGGTCAGATCTGATTAGCTTGGATGTCAGGTCAGATGTCAGGGCAGGTCTGATAAGCTTTGATGTCAGGTCAGATGTCAGGTCACGTCGGATTAGCTTGGATGTCAGGTCAGATGTCAGGTCAGGTCTGTTTAGCAAAGATGTCAGGTCAGATGTCAGGTCAGGTTTGATTAGCTTGGATGTCAGGTCAGATGTCAGGTCTGGTCTGATTAGCTTGGATGTCAGTTCAGATGTCAGGTCAGGTCTGATTAGCTTGGATGTCAGGTCAGATATCAGGTCAGATGTCAGTTCAGATGTCAGTTCAGATAGCAGTTCAGATATCAGGTCAGATGTCAGGTCAAATGTCAGGTCAGATGTCAGGTCAGATGTCGGGTCAGATGTCAGGTCAGATGTCAGGTCAGGTCCGATAAACTTGCAGATGTCAGGTTCACACTGGGCGTCATTTTACCATAATTATGTATTCAATATTTCAATATGTTATGCAATGTACAGACGAGACCAGAATACGTCCTTACTGTGCTCAACTCGTGTTATGATATGTTTTATTAGAGCATATAAAACTTTATATAGAGCACTCAGCACATGCAGTATGCTCTTACATGCCTAGTTCTCATTTCGTGTTCATTGTTTTCAATGCTTGCCATACAAAATAAGGCAGTGTGCGCATTCAATGCATCAGGGTGTTTCATAAAGAATGGCATTTTTTAAGAATGTTATTATATTCAGATAAAACGGTTTATTTACAGCAACACACTTTCAAAACACCCTACACATCAGAACACTGGGACATTTTGCATTTATGTACTTGGTTTGTCTCTATCTAATAACGACTCATTTTCAGGACAGTCTGATTTCGATACACTCTTGGGTCTCCGCGGAGGTTGGTGCCACGGCCTGGACGACTTCTCTCTTCCGCAGTCCATGAAGTCAGCAAACCCTGCAAACTGTTGCCTTCAGCTCGACTAGGGGTTGTTGGGTGGTGCCCTCTCTAGCTCTGCCAGGGCCACAGACCAAAATGGACCAAATAGCCGTATTAATCCATGAGAAAATGGCGTGAACGTGTAAAAATCCGTACCAAAACAAGATCAAAAATGCGTTTTATCCATTGAGGCCCAGTGGAGGTGAACTGACCATTTCCCATCACCATCAAACGGCTATGGCCAAAGGTCTATGAGGACAAAATTCATGAAACTTTGTTAAACATCCATGTTAAGCAATTTCAACATACTTGAAAGTTTGGCACGTGCTCGACCTATTTTTACATAAGAAACTTGCAATTATAAAAATTGTCATTCCTTATGCAACACCCTGTCGTGATTTATTGGCAAAACCTGGTCTGCGATTTGTTAATTTCCCCCAATTTTCTCACGGATTAATGCGCCATTTGGTCCCGGGTTTTGGTCTTCTGACTTTGGCAGAGCTGAGGAGGGCACCACCAACAACCCTGGGCGCGCAGCCTTAAGGAAACAGTCCATGGAGTTTGCTGACCTTATGGACTGCCGTGAAGTGCTCCCGCCGTGCGCCAACCTCCCGAAGTCCCGAGAAGTGTATCGAAACTTCAGGGAGCTGTCTGGAGCCGTTTTATTAGATAGAGACAAACCAAGTACATAAATGCAAATGTCCCAGTGTTCTGCATGTGTAGGGGTGTTTGAAATGCGTAAATAAACCACTTTATATGAATATTATAACGGTTTTAAAATTGCCATTCTTTATGAAACACCCTGTATAATCTGTTTTTTATATCTTTGCAATTTATATTTTGTATTGGTACACTTCTCCGATTTTTTTTCGGGGTTTAAAAACTTAAAATGAGCAAAATGCGGGACAGCAATTCTAAGAGAATGGTGTTTCTTTTTGACGTTATTGTTTTGCAATTGACTTTAAAACTATATTTTCTACCATTTTATAACATTTATCGTTGTCCCACCAACATTGGCATGATATGATATCACTAAAACTTAGTTATCTCCAAAGTACTCAACCAATTTCCTTGGAATTTCGTGAGAAGACGTTTAATTGATGCAAAATATGGAAGCACAAAAGGTCGATATCTATATCCATTTCAGGAAAACATCCATAAAAGTTTTCAAACTATTGAGAAAATCCGGGAGGGGACAGTTTCTGCCCCCTCCCCCCGCGGGGTGCAGGATAAGAACCACACGTTCGGGTCCCGATCCAATAAGGGCGTTACTGGTAATATAAGACTGTCTTGCTGGATATATTAAATATTAAAACCAAAACGTCTAACTCTAGAATCAACAACATACACAAAACAGAGCAAAGCCCTGGATCGTCGGTCCCGCACCGCTCAGCTCTCGTGGCTGCTTTGTGACCGAACGTCAGCGCCGTCGGCCTGTGCCGTCCCTTAGCCGCGGGCGGTATCCTGCCCTGCGGCACAGTCTAACTCTCAGGTGGTGTCTTGCCCTGCGGCACAGTCTAACTCTCAGGCGGTATCCTGCCCTGCGGTACAGTCTATCTCCCAGGCGGTATCCTGCCCTGCGGCACAGTCTAACTCTCAGGCGGTGTCCTACCCTGCGGCACAGTCTAACTGCCGGGCGCTCGGCTGGCCCGGCCCTGGGTGTTAGGTGTTGGTAACAGGACCAATCGGTCACTACTCACCACACCTCAAAACTCGATTGGAAACATTTAATGTCACTCTTTGCGCTTAAACTGCTTAGCCCGATGTCACTGTAATCTCATTTCCAGCTTCTCTATGGATGATCATTGGAATCCAGCATGTGCATTAAATGATGGCACATTAAATTATGACAAGGAGAGTGCACTGCAATGTAAATGGCGATATATTTAGCAAAGGTGTATCGTTAACTAGCGAAAACAGGCAATGCTAGCCGCTCAATAAATCGCGACCTTCTGCACTGCTTCACCTGGTTCACTTCCGGTGTACGCTAGCAAGCTGAGTAAAGCATTAATAATGTATAAAACATATATTATTTAATAAGAAAGAACACTACGGCTAAATTGATGTACATTATAATCAAATATGATGCATGTGCAAGCATATCGTTCTGAGTTTGACTAGGAATACCTACTGGTACCACAATAAAATGTCAAACGATAAATTAAAACGTCAACTCGAGAGGAAGTTATCAGCTCATGACACATTAATCAACAAGCATGACGTTGTGAGGTATATTGTTGCTGTTGTGGCGGTAAATTTTTCCAGAGAGGTGTACCTACCGAATGAATGTAAATAACTACAGTATAGCAATGGAAATATGTTGTGCTTCTACATCATATATGATATAAGTAGTGGAACTGCTGATATTCACTTCCAAGTGCAAACGCTTCCAGCAACTTCTTGCGGGCGGAAATTCAACAACGGCATCGTTTCTAAAAACAATACCATCACCGGACCCCAGTGGTTTATTGGAGGACCTGACAAGTGGGCACTCTACTGATACGCTTGGCACTTCACTTCTGTATACGGCGCACTCAATTCGCCGCAGAAACTGTCCCTATCTCGTCGGATCAGCTCCTTTCATTACACCAGTCACATCAGCGGCGAATTATTAACGAACACCGCGCCACATCAGAGATCTGCCGACCGCTCGCCAGCGCCGCCACACCGGAGGGGAGACGGACACTTCGACCGCACAGTCGCCCTCTCCCTCCAGTCCGCGGCGCGCAGCCCATCAGGGGAGCGCCGGGGACGACGACTCTCGGCGGCGGCGGCGGCGGCGGCAGAGAGCAGAGAGCAGAGAGCGGGGAGGGGGGACTGGTAGGAGAGGAGGCGCCGTCTGGCAGCCGTCGATCTGAGGGGAGATACCTCCTCATCACAACCGGCGCTACTTCGTAACTCCGCACCGCCCCCGCCACCACCGCCACCGCCACCGCTACCGCCCCCGCCCCCGCCACCGCCACCACCACTGCACGACCCGCACTGCTTCGGGCTCGTCGGGCCCTCTTCGACGGCGCCTGCAGCGGAGGAAAAAGTGATAAAAGAAGGCACAACTTAAACGGGACTACGCGACGATGTCTGATTTGAGCCTCCAGGACTGGTGAGCCCGTCTTCAGTCATCGCAACCTGGCATGCGATCTAGTCCTACGCCACCGCCACCGCCACCGCCACCGCCACCGCCACCGCCACCGCCACCGCCACCACCGCCACTGCCGTCACCGCCCTCGCCACCGCGCCGGTTACACTGCATCCCTGTTAAAGTCGCCACTTGAGACTCTGAAAGCGATTTGACGGCCCAAATCCGGCACCTCGGCCGCCGCTCCCGTCTCGCTGAGAGGGCTGGGAGGGCCTGATCACAGCTGTTCTATTGTTCGCCTCTGGTGACTGAGCTGGTGATCAGAACATCGCCATCCGCCGCCAGAAAACCACACTGACAGCAGGTTTTTCCGAGAGTCAGGCTCGCTGGGGAAGCCAGAGAGAGAGAGTGAGTCCAGACCCCTCCGCTCCGGCTTTGCATGCGTCAACGAAGCGAGACATAGTGTCCCACTATCTCGGGCCGTTAGATAGACGTCGGCGGGTGGGAATGTCAGCTAGCACGGTCCTATTTGCCTATCCGTCGTGTCGAGTCTGATGAAAAAACTTGCTGGCTTAAAGTCGTGGCAAACTTTGCCAAGTAATCGGACTGGAAAATGGAGAACAGGGGAAAAGAGCCGGGCTCTTTTTTCAAGAGGTGTGAGGATGAAGCGTCGAAAAGAGACTCGACAAAGGCGTCGGATTGCAATGGGAAAGCGCTGAGCGGCCAACAAGTATGATCAAATTACAACACAATGATGCTCACGATTAGTTTACGAACGATTTCAAAGGGAAAAGAGCTCTAGTACAAAATGTTTTACGTTAATAAATTTTAGAGTTAAGGCACTGGTATCTGGTACCTGGTACCTGTTACCGTTTGCATGAAACATCAACTTTCCATATTTATCAGTTGAACTTTTAGAAATACAATAAATTTATCTTTTTCATTTTTGATGACATTTCTGCGGTGTCTTTGACATGTAAAATTATTCGGTATTTTTCGGTCATGCTTAGATTCCTGAAAACCAAATATGTAAAATCATCGGAGCGGCAAATGGATCATGCAAAAAGGCATTATGTGCTGCCAATACCTTGCTGTAGTAAGAGGTTTAGCCTGAGAGTGGCTATTTCCTGTCCTATCGGCAACTACTATTGTTTACTTCATTCTTATTTCCACGAAGCTAAATCTGGTATTTACCAGAACGGCAATTGCGATGTGCTATCACGGTGCATTTTTTGCTAGTTCCCACACCGTCCTCTCCATTCAGTCCCATCGACATGGTCTTCATCTCAGGTTGATTGAGAGGGTTTCAACAGGGCTGCCCCATCTCGGCGGCCCTGTTGAACAGTGGCGTTCCTCCCGAGTCCAGACCTGTGGTGATGGTGGACCTCCCATCCGGCTCCGCCCAGTCTGTGCGTCCGTCCGTCCATCCGCTGTGTTTGCCCTCCATTGTCGAGCAGAATCCGACTGAATGGGTTACAGCAGTTCACACGAACCGCCGCTCCGGCGACGGCCTTTGTTCCAAATCGCCGATATTCCAAATCACACAATCCTTCCTTTGGACCCATTTGTACGATGAAAAGTGGGCCACCCGCGCCGACAGGGGCGGCGCGAGACATCGAGAAGAGGTTGGGAAGAACGGCACCAAACGCTTTTCAGGAACACCCATCGCGACAAATATTCGGGACCACAGTTCGAAAACTATTATAACAAGATCCACAGCTAGACAGCGGATAGCATCATTGGTATTGAACTGACTGACGATGCCGCGTGTGCCGGCGACGGCCCCCACCCTGCGTCCACTGGGTGCGCCCCTGTGCTGGCGGTGACAACAGAGACCCAGCCGGCGATGACCGGCCCTGAACACGGAATGCGTGGCCAATCGACGTGCGGGGTCGCCTGAAAGGCCGCCCCCACCAAACGGCATACCTATTGATTTTTCGCGGAGACAATTTGATTTGTGTGAATGGTCCAGCTGAGCAGAAGCTGGCGCGACGCCCCGGGAAGGGAAGGGAGGGATGGCTCCTGTTCCCAACTTCAGGAGGAGGGAGCGAGAGAGAGAGAGAGAGAGAGAGAGAGAGAGAGAGAGAGAGAGAGAGAGAGAGAGAGAGAGAGAGAGAGAGAGAGTAGAGAGAACGAGAGATAGAGAGGGAGAGACATGAGAAGAGAGAGAGGAGTATGCGAGAGAGAGACGAGAGAGAGAGAGAGAAGAGAGCAGAGAGAGAGAGAGAGAGAGAGAGAAGAGAGAAGAGAGAGAGAGAGAGAGAGAGAGAGCACGAAGAAAAGATGATGTAGTGTAAAGAGAGAGAGAGAGGAGTATGACGAGAGAGAGAGAGAGAGAGAGAGAGAGAGAGAGAAAGAGAGAGAGAGAAGAAGAGAGAAGAGGAGAGAGGGATGAATAGACGATGAGGCAGAAGAGATACGATTGATGAAAGATGAGGAGATAAGCGGAGACGTATGAGAGAGAAGAGCAGAGAGATGAGAGTTAGGAGGTAGATGAAGAAAAGTAGAGAGAGTACGAAGCAGAAGAGTAGAGAGAGAGAGAGAGAAGAGAGAGAGAGACAGAACTGAGAGAGAGAGAGAGAGAGAGAAGAAGATAGATGATCAGAGAAGAAGGTAGCTGAGGAAGAAGCAGATTAGATGGCATTATTTTTGAGCACCGAGAGTAGTAGAGTATGAACGAGAGACGAGAGAGAGAGAAAAGAGTACAAAGCCAACGAGAGGAGGAGAGAGAGAGAGAGAGAGAAAAAAGGAGGAGGATGAGAAGAGGAACGAAGAGAGCGGGAGGAGAGAGAAGGGCTTTCCCGCCAACGGGTACTCTTCTGTCATCGACCTCATATAAACGCTGACCCTAAGAATTAAAAATCAATAGCACTGAGTTATTGCCGTAACTTGAAGCCGAAATCAGGGCTCGAAGATATTTTAAGATAATGGAACCTGTTGGAGTTTACCCTAACCCCCTAATTCAATAAAATGAATTGAAAAGGAATCACAACACACTCCACTAATTTGCTACTTGCCTAATAAATCCTTGGGATGCATCAATATTTAAAACTTAAAAATATGTTTTTTACATCTCATGAAAAATATGGCTCTATCTCATTCTGAGGGCGTAGGACCCTTCAATTAGCAGTAACTTCCGGCACAAGCAATGCCGCCCCCCCGCTTCAAATGCAAATTCGCATAGGATAAGAGGACTCGAGGTAGTTCAGACAATGAAATTAAAAGGATTAGTGCATGGCCAGAAGACTGTTTTCGCCATTTATCAATGTTCTCAGTATGTTTTTTTAACATTAAGCGCGAGCATCGTGGTAAGAGGTTTTCAGCTTCTCAGAAATCAATGTTAAGTCAATTGGTCAAAGCTTTTCGGCCCGCCCGGGCATTTTGCATTTTACCAAACTATTTTTACCAACAGTTTTTCAAAAGCGGAGGTAGACATTGATAAATAAAATACCAACTTAGGCCGATATAATTTCTTTTAGGACTCGGTCGTTGTAGGATTTTCCCAACCCTCGACCTTCGGTCTCGGCGGGAAATCCGAAAACGACCTCGGTCCTAAAGAAATATTTTTATCGCCCCGTGTGGTATTTATTATGACATGTGCTGAACTGTGGCGATGTATTTAAACTGGAGTGGTTAATACACTCCCAAAAGTGATTATACACTGCTAAGCTTAGGTAATGACCTGTTTGAACTCTCAAAAAATATGTACTTGTGCTCTAAAAGTCAGTCTTCGGCCATGCAACTAAATCGTTTTATGCTACTCGTGATTAAAGATTCAGTTTATGAACTCGCCTTCGGCTCGTTCATAAACTGAATCATTAATGCCACTCATGCATGAAACTAGAGTATTTAATGTCTTGTTTTATTTCGGAATGCCCCGATACTTCAATCAAAATACCGAGAAAACTTTTCATACGATAATCGTCCAACATCGGTACACGAAAGAAATTGTGCGTTTCTTGCGTTTCACCACTCATTTCTTGCCTCATTGTGCTTCCAAAATACAGCAAATGACAGATTAAAAGGGAAGCAATGGAGCAGTGCCCCAAACATTACTGACATTGGACCGACACACGTTGAACCCGGGTGTAAATAGCGTCCCACCGCACGCAAATCGTACGGCATGTCAATAGCAATCATGACACAAGCGAGATGTAACATATAGCTTACTGTTTCCTTAAACTTCGGCATCAACTTATAAATCATGAGCTGTTCTCCGTCTGGAATAGGTCGTAAGCCTCTATAGAAAGTATACGTTAAATTAAAATGGACTGCGTCCCGTTTTAACGTCATCAAACGTAGTAGCACAAGCTGGACGCAGAGTTACGCACCTTTCGCATCATTACAGACGTGTAGCGACGCGCGATTGTATGGGTTAGCAATCGTTCCTATACATAGCATAAAACTATGTGTTTGCCTCATCAAACACATTTCACAGACGCTGATTCTATTCCATATCTTTATGTCCCGACATAGATCTGTAAATACTTCCACCAAATCAATGACCGACCACGAGGGCGTAATTTAAGAGCCTCGGAACTTATCATTAGGGTCGGTGTTGGCGAGGTGTAATTGCCCAATATAGAAGAGAACTTAAGGCGCACGTCGATAAGACTCGCCGTGGAGAGTTTGATCCGCTCAACGCATCAGCCACTTGCCGCTCTGGCTGCACCGAGATCCACTGGAGGTGCCATGGATCGACCTCGGCCAATCCCTTGAACACGCAAAACACCTGTCACTAGAGACCTTAACGAGGACGTTGGTGGCGACGCGCGTAGAGCGCAACGAAGGCGCGGTGCTCCAGCAAGCAACACCAGAGCCAGACGCAGAAGACTGCTTGGAAACTCCCGCCAGGCGTACCCTTTTGACTTGATTCATGCAGTGAGTCGAGAATAGTTTCCGTCCACGTTGTTGCTCGAATTGGAGCAACTTGAGGGTGGCGAGTGTGGCGAAGAGGTGCAGGAAGAGGATTGGTGTGTACAGAGGCCAAAGTAGAGTGCGGTGGGTCGCAGAGATTTTTGTCAGTGGTCCAGAGGGACAGAGTGGTTGCGTGGGGGGGAGAGATGAAAGGACCCCAGCATGCAAGGATGGCTGAGGCGTACGACCAACAGAACAAAAGCAATTGTTCGATGGCTGCTGCTAGGGCTTCTTCATAGCGAGCAACAGCGCCCTACATCTCAAGAACAGAGAGATCTAATAATGGCTTCCGAGAGCTAAAAAAAGCCAGAGAGTATAAAGAGTATCTAGAATAATCCCCCAGTCATTACCAAAAGACAGTCCTTTAAAATTAACACAAGAAGTTAGTGTGCCTACAGTGCCTTAGCTGTTTATTCGGCGATGCCTTTTTCTCGAGTAGCAACGAAAAAAAACCCAAAAAACAAAAGACAGTAAATGGCTATCAACCATATTTCAATTCAATAGTGATGTAGTGTTGTAATCCAAATAGAGCATAAGATACCATGCGCAAGGTTCGTACCTTTAATTAATAGTGTCCTGGCACGTGTATTTCAAAATTTACAAGTGAACCACTTATGTACACTTTTGGTAACTGAAAATGTGGAGTAAACGCACACTTTTGTTCAATAAAACTTTGTAAGCAAGCCGCCTATCAAAAGGTCGACTTGGTTTTTCCTCGCGTTTTTCATATCGTGACTCGTGAGGACTCGGATGCCACAGAATTAAATCCTCGCATTATCCTTAAACTCGAAGACTAGGCTTGATTTGAACTTACACCTCTGTACACTGAGATAATACGGATCCTAGCGTTGTATCCGCTGTGTTTCCTAACAAACAGTAAAAATTACCCATCATGCTCTGCTCCACTTGGATCCTTATGACCATTATGTTAGAGACGTCCCGGAGTCAGGGCGTCGTGAGAGATGAAAATAAGTGGGAACATTCCGGTCATGCCCAGATTCCCATTTATGTTTCTATCAATTATTCTATTGGTGGAAAATTAAAGGTCTCAGGGAGGGGGGTGATCCAGTGATTTCTCCCTTACAATTATGAACCCAGGAGGACTGACTGGCCCATACAGAGATCAACAATAAAGGGCGACTCGGATATTACCAGCTGAGTTCGATGATTCTTCATGCTCCAAGTGCCCGTCATATTGTCATGCAAAGAATCGCCAGCGCAGCCTGGACCCGCTTGTCCTAACATCACTGGATTGCGTGTGTCGATTGATAGTTGTTTTCCTCTTCCTTCGGGATATTGAGTCAGGGTAAGGCAGGCATTAAGGCTCTCGTAAACATGTAGACGACGTCGAACAGCAGCTAAATTTATAATTGATTAGATACGTTCGTAGGCGAGGCGGGGTGAGAATAACAACAAGACATCTAAGTCGTCTTAACAATTAAGTGGCTGCGTTCGGCTAGGGTAGTCGTAGTTTGGATATCAATGTGTTGTCCAACATTTTCCGTATGTATGTTTCAAAAGATAACTAAAATATTTGCAATGTGTATCAATATCTCACTTATAATATGTTTCTTCGGAAATGTTTACGCACGGAGGCGTTAAATAACGCTACAACTCATGTAGAATCATAGAGTGAGCTCATGTATATTTATGCAAACTCACAACTTGAGTTCCACTGACACCTTTTCGTCTAATTTTATGTAAAATAAAAAATACCTCAAGTTTCTTTTGTTGGATCATAGATAACAGGAGACTCCTGTTATCTCCTGAGATCTATCTGTTATCTGAGTCTCCTGTTATCTATGGTTGGATTACAACAATAAAGATTAAAGGGTCGCATGAATGTTTTCTTTTAACCTGGCTCTAGGAATGTGAGCTGTTAAGGCGTTGTCAATGCTCTCAAACATAGGTATGTTAAATTAAGTTTACATCTTTGACACTTTATTTTTGTTTTGTTTTCAGCCTTTAGTACACTTCCTGCTCTCATACATACCATGAGTGCCGTACGCATATGTGAACAGTCTTATCAATTAAATATGACCTTTTAATTTCATTCAGTCGTAAAACAATCACAAAAGCTATGCAAAGTAAGTTTCAGAGGGCAGTATCAGTTTTGTTACTGGGAAGGGGGGGAGGGCGCATGCAAAGAGTCATTTTCTTATTTAATTTTAACCCTCACCCTGGCCTGGTGGTATCCCCCTCCTGACATATTCCAGTACAGCGGGAAATAGCAGCGCGCAGCGCCGCCAAATTTTGTAAAGCTGTTCGGGCATCAATTACACACACATTGTAAAAGTTTTAACATCAAGTCATCTCAGGTCAGATCACCAGATTACGTCAAGTGACCTTACCTTCTAAAATGTTTGTGATCGTGCCAAAGCTACAGTATTTGTCCAATATATTTTAAACTTGCATGATTTATAAGGTCATAAGTATCTACAATCAGTATATCTCGTTTTTTTTGCATCGATGACCTAAAGTCAGGTTAATTTCCTGACCTCCCCATTTTAAGTGAACGGGAAAATATACAATTGCTTCTTATTCAGAGAATATGCATTTGATCAGGCAAATTATTTCAGAATCATGTTATTTTAGCTCATTTTTTTATAAACCATGTGCATTTGTAACTCAGTGACCTCTGCAAGGTCATCTGAGGTCATCTGAGGTCATCTGAGGTCATATGAGGTCATCTGAGGTCATCTGAGGTCATCAGCTATGTTTTGCTAACAACTCATGATATAATAAAGAAACAGACGAGCGGATGACACCACTGTGTTTGTCTCGTCGAGTCGCGTCGTCCCATATGCAACATGACCTACCTGGGTCACCAAATGACCTTGACCAGGGGTCAAATTATGAAGTTGACCTAACCAGATCTCCATTCATATGTCGCGACATGCCTTGGCGAGAAAAATCACGGTTGAGTTGAAATATTTGCTCTATCTTTATTTTGTAAAAATATATTAGCAAAAAAACAGTTTTTTCCAAAAATTGCACTTTGATCTTTGATGACCCCTGGTGACCTCAATATTGGCCTGATCCAAAAACACCCCAAGTAATTTTGAATGCTCATAACGATTTCTTTCGAACGCCTTTTCTGCGTCTTTCTAACCCCTTTAGTTTTTGAGTTATACGGGGATAATTTTGACCCCGCCCTCACCATGGCGAAGTTGTCTCGAGGCCCACCGGGGCGCGGGTTAAAAGCGATAGTTCGAAGTAGAAAAGTGTGTCACAAGTTTTTACAATTTCTTCAACCTCTCAGTCATCGGTCATGCGTGATGACATGCACCTGCTGTTAAGGGCACGTGCAGCCAAAAGGCACGTGCTGACCGCGATATGGTCACTTTTTTGCCTGTTATCTGATTATCACGTGCCGCAGTTTACGGTCACTGCGGTTCATAACCTGAACGACAACCCAGCAGGCACCGGAGCACATAATCCAACACGAGCGAGTGGCGATAAAGAGAGAGTCTATAATGTGTCATTGAATGGCACTCATTACTCACTCGACGGGCTCATGGTGATCGAGTGGCCACTGGGCGCATTATAGTCACTTCTGGAAAACATTGAGCATGTTCAATGTTCATTGTCCATGAATATCTTAACTGAACCAAAATTTCTGCAGGTTTAGTGTGATACTGCGATATAATTATCTAAAAATAATTAATAGCTCAATGGTTCATCTACACTGCTCATGAGACTCATATGAAGTCATTACAAGCTTATATCTATATTTTATCAACCCCCCAGTGATGAAGTATTTGGCAGCGAGCCTCATCTGGTTACCCAAAGGCAGTTACTCGGTATCGGCTCTGTTGCTCGACAGTGTGACCTCAGACCACCTACCAGGCCTGGCCACCAGGGACTATCAGGGATCGGGTGCACCCATGGGTGCCCACTCAATTCTTCAGATTGTCTGGGCTGGGTTTGCATTTTTTGCCTTTTCATGGGTACTGGGCGCGCATGGGCATGGTAATTTCGGAATAATGCTGCTAAGCGTTATTCTTACTTGACAACTAGATGTTTAACCAGGTAATTTCCTTTTTTAATTACTTAAACAATAGACTTTGACAATTATATGACAACAGTAAATCGTGGTAAGTAATAGGGCAGTAATATTCTTTTAATCAATGTCTGATCGTAAGTCTGATCCAATATGATAATGTTACGACCCGTCGATAATTCCTCCAAATCAACACCGGCAAACCAAACACAGGTTGACGGACAGTACTAACGTCTACCAAAGTTAAATTGACGCGGAATTGGAAGGTTCAACATGCTAGGGGCAGTAACGTGTGTTTGCAAATTTTGTGAAAATAATTATCTGCCTTATCGAATGGGCCCTAAATGGGCATGGGTATCAATATTATTAATTTGGAATGGGTCCCTGGTCTGGGGTCTGGGCTTGGTGTTCATCACAGGGCTTTCGGCTGGGCTGGGCTTGGGATTTTGGCACCACCCAGTAAGACGAAACTCTGGCTTTGCCTCAACGGGCCGGGTTAAGCATGCACAAGGGGTCGGTCTGTGGCCGGGTCAGACCGACGCTAACCAAGTGAAACCTGGCCAACCTGCGGCCAGCAGGCTGCACCGGCCTGGTCGTGGTCAGGAGGTACTGCCGGGCGGCCAAGCCGATCCAGACGCCAGACCCAATACCGGACCGGCCACTACGGCCCGGGTTACAGTTCAAGGCTGCAGGGTACGGCCGCGGCGGGTCTAGCCACCTAGCCCGGAACGGTATACAAGCACGAGCTAGCGGCCGAGCGTACAGCTGAGCAGGGGATGACGGCGCTGCGGTGCGTGTGGTGAGTTCAGACCAACCTACAAGAGCGGAGAACCCGTTGGCCTACCCCGCGGCCGGGTACAGCCTGCAGGGTACGGTCGGCGGCGGGGTCGGCTGTGTATATTTGGTTCCAAAATAAGCCGTCCCGCTGGGTTGGCCGGCACAGCAGTTAAAGGGAATATACCGCCTTGGGAAAAATATGTGGATTGATGCAGAGAGTGCCCAGATGAGTGGCTCTCATCTCCATCATTTCTTATAAGTTTCCCAAGGCGTTATACTGCCTTAAACTGCTGTGCCGGTCAACCCAGCGGGACGCTTATTTTGGAACCAATAGTACCACACCGGCACGCAGCCACGGACCAGGTGCTGCCCGCGCCGCCGCGTCAGAGACACTCTTTGGCCGTCACCAGCGCGTCACTAATCGGCACCTGGCGACCGGGCCGCGACGCATTCAGCGCCGCCGCGCCACGACCGCCACCGCGCGCCATTGACACCCGGCTGGTGAGCTGAGGGACGATGGCGGTCACGGTCACTGTGAGGTGTGGGTTCTGACGGGCCGCCACGGGACCACCCTCGGGCCGCCACGAGACCACCCTCGGATCTAATGGCGAACCACGGCTTCAAAGTTAGTGGTGACGCAAATAGTGACAAATCTTAGTGCACGTTTACTCTAACATAGAGCCATACTAGGGAAAGAGATGGCAGAAAATTACCCTAGGGGCAATGCCTCCCTAGGGTTCCTAGTGCAGGTAACGATGTCCATGCTGAGAGGTTTGTTTCTGCAGAGGCCAGGCCCCTCAAACGCACCCTTTTGCTTAGGCTGGGACTAGACGAGAGGTGTCCAGAGCAGGAAATGCCCCTCTCTTGTTACCTAGAAAGCACATAGAGAACATAGAGCGCATAGAGAACATTCCATTTACTTGATTTAAGCTTTGCAGTCTTGTCTTAGCCCTGAACATCAAATTAAGCCTTGCTCTCGTTCTTCTGCAATAACCGCTCTATACTGCATTTGTACCTATGTTTCGGTTAACAAAGCACATCGAGGACTAAGCTCATATTCCAAACGCCATTGCAACCGTGGCCAAACATACAGCGTCGAACAGCCCTTTAATCTCTCTCCCACTGCTCCCATGCTCACTCTGATCATGTACCGACACCAGCTGATCAGGGGGGCAGCGTGGGCTGGGGGGGGTCCATCCGTCACAGTCAGTTACCCTGTCTGGCCCCGGGAGTAACCGCAGCCTCCGCCGCCGGCCCACGCCGCATCGCCAATTACGAGCGTCGGCCGTTTTTGCGGCGATCCATCGCTCGGCGTGGTGGTGGGATCCGTCCGATGGCCATTATGCGGCCGTCACGTCCGTAATGGATACTGCGCTGCCGGCCGCCGCGTCAGTCGGCCGCGCCGGCAGCACGCGCGTGGCAGACAGCAGCTCGGTGGCAGCTCGGGATCGGAGCCGACCTTCCGCCCGGCCTCGGACTGACGAGTGTCGGGCGAGGTGGGACCATGAGACCCGAGACGGCTGCAGATGGCGTCTCGGAGCCAACGAGACGCATCGGTTTGTGATCGAATCAGCGTCTGATTCATCCCGGGACTGACAGTAAAAGGGAGTGACTTCTCCGTATCGGAAGCACATCAGTCCGAGGCCCTTCGTGAAGGACGGGAGATTGTTGTCGGTTTGTTTTTTAACTGAATCATTCACCGTCAAGAAGAGTGTCACATTTATTCACAGCCTAGAAGACTAGGTGAATGCCGCATTTGGTTATATTATTCACTTACTAGCTGTTTTACAATAAAATCATATTAACCCGCGCCGGGCCGGGGGTTTTGCGTTTAGACGCCCCCCTCAGGTTTTTCCGGGATATCGGAAAAACGGCGGCGCGTAGCGCCGCCCAAATTTTCAGTACCCTGTCCATTCATCTTTTGCCTAGCCTTCCTATTTTTTATGACTTCAGGTCATGTCGTAGGTCAACCAGGCGGGTCATGCGACCCCACCTCCAAAAGTTTGCGGCCCTACCAAAGCCAGAGTTTTTAGTTGATCGGTTCGTAACTTACAGAAGTTTCATTAGGCTACATCACTACCTATAGTTCGTATATCTCGGATTTTTCATATCATAAGTTGACATAAGGTCAAGTCTTTTTTGAACTCTCCATTAAGTCAATGGGAAAGATATTAAAGAATGCTTTCCAAATTCCTAGGATAGCGCAATGAATATCACCCAATTCCTCTTATTCATGTGTATTATTTGGCCATTCTTGAAAGACCGGAGGAGCAGTCTTTGTTCTGGTATCCTGACAGGGTCAGCCCGAGGTATCGGTCACAAATACCTTTTTTGTCTTAAGTATCGACAAACAAATTTAGATAGCAGAAGTGAAAACAGCACCAGTGTGTTTTATCTTCGCCAAGACAGCGTCTCAACAAGTATTAAACATGACCTTTATTGGTGTCACCACTTGACCTTGACCAAAGTCAAATTTCTAGGTTACCTAACCTGGTAAACATATACATAATTCGGATAGCGCCTTGGACGAGACAAAAGCACGATGGTGTCAGTAATCATTTCCCTGATCGTCACTTAAGTAAAGAGTTATTTTGTGAAAACATTTTGGGCAAAAAATAACGTTTTTGACTTTCCGATGCCTCTGAGCCCAAACTATTGGACTGAGATGAAGTTTGAGGACAAGGTGTGATTGCAAATTTAGAATAGTCCTATATATGCTCTTCACTCGTTTGCGTCCTAGCTGATTATGTTTCCGAGAATAATTGGGGGTCATGCTGGAGCTTAGTCCTAAATCTGGAAAATTTGACCTTTGATGACCTCTGGTGACCCTAATATTGACCTGATAATTTTTTTTACTGAAATAGTTTCGAAATCGCTTTCGACGAGCTCTCGGATGGTGTTTTTAGTTTATGTCTAGGTCCCATGGGAGCCGAGTTAGAAGTGGGGCGTCGAAACGTGGCAAAGAGCACCGGCCCGGCGCGGGTTAAGGTTGCGGAAGCAAAAAACTGTCTAGCCTTTATGAAACGAGCAGCTTTATTCACCTACTGGCTGTTTACCATCATATTAATTTTTCGGAAAGAAAGATTAAAATGGCCTAGCCTCTTAGAATCGAGCAGCTGCTCACAGCGAATCGAAAGTTGATTTGAGTATACATTTGGGCTTTTAACAATTATGCGGACCAGCAAGGCGCGAGATATAACCCAGGGACGTAGAAACGTCACGAAAACTGAGGGGGTCAGTACAAATTAGATCTTATCTGAGAAACCGAACCCCTTGTGGAAGATTTCGCAAATTTCGGCTCTCCTCGTCTTTGTGACCCTTTTACCATCTAAAATCCTCCTCTCAAAGCAAAACAAAATGTATAAAAAATATTTGCCAAAAAGTCGGGGCCATGGCATCCCCCCGCGTTCCTCCCTGTTCCAACGCCTACGGTGTAACCAAACCGACAAACTTGCAGCTCCGACGGTGCCGCTCTAGAAGAAACACTGCTCGCTGATCTTCCTTCTTTAAAGTTTCATCTGCACGCATCCTGAATCAAGCTCGATCGGCATTACTACCAGATAAGCCCTGAACAAAACATCATTCGAGCTGGCAAAGTTTTACTGGTGTCATTTTCAAGGTGCGTGGATGGTTAATCGTTGAAGTTTAAGTCTTGTCAACAACAGAGGAGATATTACCGCAGAGAATGGTGTCTTGATGAACATTTTCGGCAAGATGTGTGCAAACTTTTCGTGTTTTTGTAACAGCTGTAGCAACGTGATGATAGCAGCAACTCCGAACAACGCAAGAGCGCTACTGTAACATGTATGACGATAATTGTGAATGGGGTTGGGACCTATTTGCAAGGTACCAATATGTTGGGCTCATACAAAACAAGGATAGTTGTGCATAATATAAATTTAAACAAAAATTAATGAAAATTCCAAACAAACTTCAAAAGGAATAAAAACTAAAACAATTGTGCTCATGGTCATTGTAGTTCAGTGACGTCAAAACTTGCCTAAAATCAACGGCATTTTATTATATGCGTTGGTGGCAAAAGTTGCCTAAGGTAAATGCAACGGAGAGTTGTACCTATACCGTAGAAATCTGAATCAGAGTGTCTGAGTAACGATTAATTTCGAGGAGTCTATGTCTTTTGTAACACATTTTTGTAGTCGTATTCTATCTTGCATGGTCTTAAAATGGCAAGTTCTAAACGTAATAGTGTAGAGCCGGAGTCGTTTTAAGAAGTAACCGCACAAGCTTGCAAAAAATGCAAAACAAAAACAAATCTTGCAAAAAAAGTCCAAAGTTTTTGCTCAGCAAGGCTGGCTATAGTGTTTAACCAAGGATTAAATTTCTACAAAATGCTTGTGTACACGATGCTTTGTGAATGGCTTATGAAGGATCCATGAATCTGATGGCCTCTCTGCTACTCTATCTACCCCCTCCCTCCCGTCAGTATACAGGGCCCGGTCTGCACCCTTTCAGCCCGCCATCACGGTGGGACGGGGCAGGACAGGGAGCTGGTTAGTAGGGAGGCCCATCTGACTGATCACTGATCAGTAGGGCGGGGAGAGGGGAGGCTGCTCCTGGTCTGACTGATCACTCTGGCCTCGCCGGGAAACAGTGGGCTGTGCCGGGAGTCAGACGGAGATAATGGAGCCACACACCATCATTGTTAGCCGCGCCGTAATCGGCGACGAGTGCACGGATGCCAGCCGCACGTCGTTAGCACAAAATGGCGGATATGGTAACGACATGAACGGTCGTAAAACAAGGCAACAAAGGGTGGCATGACGTAAAGACGCTACAAAATGAAGTCATTTGCGATTTCACTCAAAGATATAACTTAATTGTGTAACCATTTGTAAAATGGATGAACTTGTGTCAGGGGCGGATCCAGGGGGCAACGGGGCTGGAAGCCCCCTCAATGAAAATTGGTGACCCTGCGCCAAAGGTGCAGGAGCACTAGCTTTGCGTCGATGGCGCAATCTGCGCGCCGCAGGCGCCCCCAAACCCATGGAGGGCGCTCCAATTCCGGGGAGTGCACTCCGATGCCCAAAAAGCATCCCAAACTTCAGAACTTCGAAAGGGTGCCCTCGAGACCCGAAAGCGCATCCTCGAACGCGATTAGGCGTGTACACCGAATCTGAGGAGGGCGCCCAAATCTGAGGAGGGCGCCTCCAAATCCCGGGGAGAGAGCCCCGATGTCCGAAAAGCACCCCAAACTTCAGAAGGGCGTCTCCAAAGTTCGGCAGTACAACTTAAATCTCAAATCTCAATGAAATTGATATAGTACGTTGAGAATAATAACGTATTATTGACGTCATGGCATGCCATTTTAGTGGAAAAACGATACATGTTCTAAAAATCGTAGAGCATCGAGTTTTAAAACAAATTGCAAGTTTAAAACGTTAAAGAAAGGAAATTACATTTCATTCAAAACCTGGATTTGCGTAATGTTTGGTTCTAACTCCAAAAATAAACGAAACGGATTTATTTTTCTGAAAAAATAATACAAGGCCAAAAAGGTGTTCCCCAGGCTTGCAGCCCCCTTCCCCTCAATGACAATCCTGGATTTGCCACTGACTTGTATACACAATTATAGCTTATCCCCGAAGCAAATGTATTGAAATAAGAATCCTCGGGAAAGAGTGTCAGCAAGTCATTTGTATCTTTTAAACGAGCCTGTTCTTTACCTTCTACTCCCAATTTGCTTTCAGCTTCCACTGCTGAATACTGGTCTGAGGGAACACTTTCCTGGTATCCAGTTAAATATGGCCAATAAGCAACCAAGCCTGGTATCATCACCAAAGTTATGTGTGCAATCATGAACATCCTCACCACATATCAACCTAAGCCCGCGCTACTGCCTTTCCGCTTAGATCCTCTCCGTTCCACGGATGACCACCTCCCCTCTAACCGACTTCCCTCGGCTGGCTCATAACGAACCAGCCGACTAAACGTATCACCGACTGATCTTGACACGCCGACTGCAGCAGGAAATGCTGATCCACCATCGCCGCCGCCACCGCCACCGCCACCGCCACCGCAGGGAGACAAACGCTTCTCATCGCCCGGATTACGAGCAGCTCCGGCCGCCCCGGTCCGACTGGCTGGCGGGGGCGTCAGTCGGAGGTTCTCACCTGGCCCGAGTAAGGTCCACCGGTCCGACTGGCTGGCGGGGGCGTCAGTCGGAGGTTCTCACCTGGCCCGAGTGAGGTCCACCGGTCCGACTGGCTGGCGGGGGCGTCAGTCGGAGGTTCTCACCTGGCCCGAGTGAGGTCCACCGGTCCGACTGGCGGGGGCGTCAGTCGGAGGTTCTCACCTGGCGCGAGTGAGGTCCACCGGTCCGACTGGCTGGCGGGGGCGTCAGTCGGAGGTTCTCACCTGTCCCGAGTGAGGTCCACCGGTCCGGCTGGCTGACGGGGGGGGGGCGTCAGTCGGAGGTTCTCACCTGGCCTGAGTGAGGTCCACCGGTCCGACTGGCTGGTGGGGGCGTCAGTCGGAGGTTCTCACCTGGCCCGAGTGAGGTACGCCGGTCCGGCAGGCTGGCGGGGGCGTCAGTCGGAGGTTCTCACCTGGCCTGAGTGAGGTCCGCCGGTCCGGCTGGCTGGTGGCGGGCGTCAGTTGGAGGTTCTCACCTGGTCCGAGTGAGGTCCACCGGGGCTGTGGTACCGTAGCTCCCGGTCGGTCCACGATAGATGGCCGTGCAGGCAGTTGGGCTGATTACCAATTTCAGGCCGACTGGCCGACAGACGCCGACATCGCTCAGCTCAGCTCGGCACGCCGCTGGAGACGGCTGAGTCGCGCAGCTCGCTGAGCTGGCTGAGCTCGTGGAGCTTCTGCGGCTCCACGAGCCAGTCCATGTCTCAGCACTATATTAATGGACCGGCCCATGTTTCAGCAGAGGCTGTAAGGGCCGTTTCATGTTTCAGCAGCGGCCACGGCTGCCGGCGGCGGGTTCTGGGATGCATCATCAGCCGTCAGGTGACTCAGCCCAGCTATGCAGCCTCCGTCAGGTGGCGCCGCCTCCGTCAGGTGGATCAGCTGAACTATGCAGCCTCAGTTAGCTGCGTCGTCGCGCTTCAACGGCGTTCCAGAGCAGACCGTTATAAAGCTTCTCATAATTGGCGCCGGATGAATCCGTGTACACTTAAAACAATTCCGAATGATTTACTGTATCTCGTGATGAGGAAACATCACCTCATAACTTTGCCTCGGACAACTAGATTAGTCTCAAATGGTTCTCCCCGTCTGATCTGATGCAATGTAAGTGTTCATAAAGAGAGCGGGTTGTGCATTCAGGCCTGGCGTTTGCTAGGTGCAAATGGCGTGCCGGTATAAAGGCTACAGCTGGGCTCACTAGGTGATGAGATATGAGCTGCCCACTTGACGTCATTGTTTCCCGATGGTTTGATATACTGGGCACGAATGCACGACCCACGTCAGATGATAATTAGTGCAAACTCTACACGCCTACTTGGCCCCGTTCTATTCGGCACTGCTAATTTACGAGATCAGTGCAAACTGCTTTTTATAAAGTATACGTCTGTGAAGGCGGGCGGCTGCTCTTCCGATAATATATTCACCGAGCATATATATCCGACCGTAGTCTTAGGCCCAAGTATTGTATGCTGAGAGACCAAAACGCCAGTTGGCACCGTCTACATAGCGGGTGATCAGCCTCAGCTGGCAGGTCACCTCCCGCTCTGCGCCGCTTCCATCCCAGTACCGGGTCCGGAGCCATGTCACCTCCTATTGTGCTGTCTCCCTGTCTCTCTGTCTCCCTGTCTCTCTGTATACATGTCTCCCCGTCTCCCTGTATCCCTGT
>VOPJ01011595.1:0-12227 GCA_014673585.1 Semibalanus balanoides
CAGAAACGAGGATGGGCGTGCAGCTGCAATTGGTCACTGCTTCTGATTGGTCACTGCTTCTGATCACATTACGCTCAGTTTTCGAGAAATATCGCCCCGAGGGTCGAGACTACGGTAGATGGTGTTCTCTTGATAAAATATAAATGGAATAGTTCCGAAATCTCCTTCTGAGGCCGAAGACGACTCTAGACGATAGCATGAAGCAGAGGCATTTCTGAAGGTAAATCAAATGATGTTTATTGTCTTACTGAAGAAGAAGGGAAGAGGAGTAAACATAAATGGCAACATGACGTTGTCATTTTATATCCGCAAATTGGTTTGCCCCGGCCGAACAAACCAATTTACCTACACTAGATAATATGTGATAATGCTGACGACTTGACCCCCTCCCCACCGGTCAACAACATCACGCTGACGGCTGACGACCCGATACCTTCCCCGCTTAAAAACTTTTTGGAAATACGTCACTCTTTTTTGGAAATACGTCACTGGATTTACCCCCCTTAATAAGCTAGATTTGCCCTTGGACACCTGGCGCGGATTACAGGGGGCTTGTGGGCGCCCCCGCCTGAGCCGGGTCTCGCCTATGGCGCGCCCGGAGGACGTAACTTTTTGTATGGCGCTCCCCCCCTCCTCCCTGAACGAAATCCTGGATCCGCGCCTGGACACCGCTGGTGCCTCTTCCTAACCGTAACGCTGTCATTGTGAATTTTGCCCCTCCCGCTTTATCGGACGACTGAGGCCGCCAGTGCTTGAAAGGTCTTTTTTCGGTCTGAGGGGAACTTAGTTGGCCCGAGGAGCTCTTAGGCGGCCTTAAGGGGTCAGCTGTCTGCCTGAGGGGATCCTCTGACGATCTTATGGATGCTCGGCAGGACAGGGCAAGGCAAGGCAAGACAGACGTGGGACAGGGCAAGAGGCAAGACAGATGGTGGGCCGGCATCGTAGACGCGCAATATTTTAATGCAAAATAAATAAATGAAATTAATTGACCTGAGCACTAAATTCACAGTGGTTGGTTCGCGCCAACCACAAATTGCATGGAGGGATAGCCGCCCTCCTAAGATCTCGAAAACCACACGGTGTAGCGATGAGCAAAAACAAGACGTTAGATAGCCCGAGACAAGCTCTGACGAAAGTATACTGTTTTTTTTTTTTTAGGTTTTAGGTCAGGTAAATATTTTCAATCCAGTGGGTTTCATCTCCTCCCCAAAGTTGGACGAAAAAGTGAGTCAAATCCGGGGAGAAATCGGTATCTTGTTGATTGTGATGGTACTTTAAGCGATTTTTCCCAGCTCAGCCCCCAAACTTTTCAGGAAAAGCTACGCCCCTGTGCGGATACGTCATGTTACAATCGACAACACGAATACATGCGCCAAGATCGACATAATCTTGTCCGACACAATAATTACTGTGCCGAACTGATGGAGACGGATCACAAACGGTGTAATTTGCCTTGTGTCTGTGTAGCCCTATTATTGTGATGTTAATCAGAAATACCCACCTATCATGTATGCTGATTGCTGAACCACCTTTTATCACGAGATGGTACTTACACACATAAAAGGATGTTATTTATATCAGCGGATTTTACGCCACAGTGTCACGATGTCATTCACGCGGTGTGTAATTAAGAGGATTATGCATATAGCAGCCGGGCTCAAAGGAAACCGGACACAACAGTGACCTGAATCCGTCTCTGTGTAGTCTCGCATTTCGCTGTGGTCTGCTGTCGTCATGGTAACCCAAACTAACCTCGCTGTGGTCTGCCGTCGTCTGCTCAGCTCAGCTCAGCACAATGCACATGCTCAGATGTGGGATACCAAACACGATCGACCAAATTAATGGCCGATTGCATGGGCGCCCGTGTGCAGCCGTTTTTGTATCTCAGAAACGATTTGCCCGATCGAAGTAAATTCACCATACATTTCCTTCACCCTCGCTCGTCCAACGCCAACTGCGACGCCTTACTGGTAAATAACACAAAAACAGGACGAGTTGTGGTGTGTTTAATCTTGTTTGGTGCAAGGTTGATATGCATTTTGTACTTCCGTGACATTTTTTCCAGCAGAGAGTACATGCGTTCCTACCTACTACCTACTCAATCGATTTTGCCACCCCTGCCGAAAACTCGTGGCGCCGCCCCTGGCTTAGCGACGACGCTAGCGCAGCATAGTGGCGCGTGAGGGAACTAACACTGACGGCTGGGACTGGGCCGGGCGGCCGGGAAAGGGCTGGGTGGCGGAATTTGTAGTTTTACCCCTCCCTCCTGCGGATGCAGTTTGCACCCCTCGGTGACAAAACTCAAGTCAATTACATAATTGATTGAATGGGACTATCAGATGGCGAAGACTGCTTGTCAATCGAATTCATGATCCTAAAGATACAAGCTTCTGAAAAGCGTTACGGTCGGGTCGGGCAAGGCAGGATCGGGTCGGCCGCTTATTGAGACAAATCCTGTATCCGACGGCGGACACGCTCGCACTTCGCGCTCGCTCGTAATAATGTAAAACGTCTTAGGGTACTATACAATTCAGGCACTGCTGCACCAATAGGTCACTGCACATCGCCGCACGGGCTCTTGAGATATTTGTTTTGCCGTAACCGCTATTCCGAAATTTATCTTAGCCCGTAAGTCGTGCGGAATAGCAATATTTACATTTTGCAGATGCATTCAAAAACATAAAAGATAGCATAACATTATGATGCAATATTTAATATGTTTATGCGTTTCTAGGAAATTAGTATAGTTGATCGTATATTTTTAGTGGGAATTTCAAACAACATATTTGAAAAATGATGATACAAAAATCAAAAATATATTTTATAGACAACTCTTTTTCAAAAACTTGAAAGGTTTCTCAAACAGAAATGCATGGTATGGAATCCATACCATGGATATTCTTATGCTTGAGTATAACTCTATGGATAGAGTCATACTTAACCCTCGCCAGGGCAGGCAGTTGATACCACCCCTTTCTTCTTCTTTTCGGGAATGACTCAAGGACTTATTAACCAAATGCGATGAAACTTTCAGTTACTTATTTTAAACAATTTTACATATACTCTGATTTTGTTTTATTTCTACCCTCATGACCCGTGACCTGTTTCTCAAGATCACGTCAGACCCAACTGGCGTCCCGTAGTATCGATGCTTGTAACTAGTGCAGTTTCCGAGCGTTTGCTGCTCAGGAGCATATACACAGGTGTACATGGTGTGTCAAACGTGGTCGTAGCGACCGGCGGCCGGCCGTCCGGACGGGACCGCCGCCATAGGGAATTCGACCGTTTATTTAAAATTTCAGCTGATTGTACAACAACAATGTAACTTATCATTATGTTCTCTGGAATCAGAGAGGAAAAAAAATGAGTCCAACCGTGCTGTTTTCACGGTTCTATCTTTGAAGCTGTACCCGCGTTTTTGAGTTATATCCGACATGTTCCTCCTAGTTGTACGTGTTAACCCGCGCGGCGTAGGGGTCTCCTGCCGAACGCGCGGCGTAGGGGGGTAAATTTTACCCCCCCCTCTTATCTTCCGAACCAATAACCGCAGCGAGACGCGCAAGGCGGCGATCGAAAGCTCTCAATGAAACGAATCTATTGCATACCCAAAATTTGCCAAGTTAGGTCAAATGTAAGGTCACGGTCAGGTCATATGGAAAGTTCGAGTTATTTGAGTTAATGTTCATCTTCTCAATTATAATCCTTTGATTAAGACTATCAAGGCACATTAAAGCTCTCAAAGGTGTAAATAAATTCTATTGCATTAAGTAAAAGTGAAATTGCATCAAAGGTTAAGGTAAGGTCAGGTCACAAAAGGTCACTGTCACGGAGGGGTCAAGAAAGTATGTGACACATGTTTTAAGGGTTATTTGCACGTAAAAATCGATAGAAATTAGCCCATTTTACAGCTTTAGCCCGTCAAAGGTCAAGATAGGTCATCTAAGCTTAGTCAAAACTGAAAAGTTGACTATCATGAATAAAAATGCATGTTTCTGGTTAGCTTTGTCTCAATAAACACAAAAAAATAATTTATTTATCTGTATCAGGTCAAAAACAATAAAAAAAGTGTTATATTTTATAAAAATGACCATCATATACCTACTTATGCTTGGAGAGCAATCAAGTCACTGAAAAATGAAGATTTTATTTGAAATTTGGTTTGGGTAATAATTACACTTGTCTACATATATATATATTATATATATAATATATATAATATATATATATATATAATATATATATTACGGTTTATTAAATATCTTAAATATTTTCAATTTGGGAAATTTCTGAAAAAAATCATTTTTTTATTTTGGGGGGTCAAAACAACTCAAAATTGTTGAAAATCCGAAATTGTCATTTTGTAGAAAATTAAATTTCCTTTTCTTACTGTTTTACGTTTGAGATTTGCGTTTAAAGCTATGTTTCTACGATGCATTCAACCATTTATCGTTATTCAACCAAAAATGGCATGACATGACGTAATCAAAACGTCATTATCTCCCAAAGTTCTGAACTTTTTTCGATTTTTTTTTTGAAGACGTCAAATTGATGCTGAATAAGGTACTGAAACTTTTACGTCGTTATCTGTTACCGTTTTCGAGTTATTGCAGAAATACGGGAGGGGGTAATATTTACCCCCGCCCCCTACGCCGCGCGGGTTAATCCGCTGAAAACTGGTCTCTGAGCGGGACCTAGCGGCATATTCCATTCGATATATCGAAAAGTATTTGACTTATAAAATATGTACTGTGGCTCCACAAAGCCGATACCAGAAGCAACATCTTTATCTAAGTCCCGTTGCACTCCGTTCAGAACTGTGCCCGCGTTTTAGCGTTCAATGCAAAATCCGTGGCATAACAATGTGAAACGCGCTACAGGATGCCTCACTTGACGGAGCATTAATTTGGCCGACCATTTTATCAATCAAATGTTGTTTCAAATCCTCATGTTGCCGTTGCCAGATATACTTGGGGCAGCCACAAACATTTATTAAATCAATTATGATCTAAAATTTTATATTTTACATCTAGTAGGAAACTACATCTGTAGTAAAGTTCATCTGTTGGTCAGGAGATGTACTAACTGCCGGCCGATAAGACCCCGTTTGACACGCCATGAACAACGTGACATTTATGGCTTTTTACTAAGATCGTGACCTCCGATGAACTGAGATGACTATCTTTGACCTCTGGCAGTTTCCAGGGCATTTTGTAACGCTGATTTCAAATTTAGCATTAATTTTGCATAATCGTATGCTCATTCACGATTCTAGCTTGATTCAATTCAATTTCAACGATTTACGATTTGATGACTTCCGGGTCATGAACATGACCTCAGAGGTCACCTAGTGACCCAGGACCTTAATATCGGGTATCAACGGCTTCCTCTCGTCACCAGCAACACGCTCGTTTTTTTTTAATCGAAGCTCAATTAGGGGAAAAACGCCAGGAGTCGTACGACCCCTCCCCTGCACGGTCACGTAGGCATTGGACGCTGCACTGGCGAGGGTTAACACGTGCGGCATGTTTAAGCTTAATAAGTAATAAGAAGCGGTCCATGGGTAATGCAAAGATGTTTCATAAAAAGTTGTTGCTACAGTACATTACACTTTCTGCGTCACCCCGAACACAATGGAAACTGCCATTCACTGTTGCTCAGTCACACTACAGCGGTGGATATATATATATATATATATATATATATACTGTTTCGCAACATCCGGTCATCGTGCAGACTGCAGTCCGAGACCAACATCAGTGGGGATTCTGTTCATTTATATCAGTATTCTGTGCTGTGCGGGACCCACTCCCAGCAGACCCAGCTAGTGCTCCCCCGAAACATGTCGTTTTACACCATCCCGTCTGCTGTGAGGTCCGAGCCCCCCCCCCCCCACCACCACCACCACACACCACTCCGCAGTTGTAGTGTGACTACAACCGCCGCGGGATGGCCGGAAGAAGCCGTTAAAGCGGACAGCACATGCATACAAAACGAGGCATCGGGTCGGCGTTCTCTCCAACCTGGGGCATTCAGGCAAGATCGACAAGGGGTAACACCCTACAACTCAGAGTTTCGATAAAAGTTCGTTGTAATGGTTATCTGGGCGCTGAATTGCGCTGTGCAAGTTTCAGCTTCCCGATTGGAGTTACGGCCTGCTATTATAGCCTCCGGCATTTTCGTGAGAGACACCCTTACATGGCTTCCAGTCAATTAGCCAATTACTCATAACAAATTATCCAATTCCAGAAAACCATACATTTTCTGAATCGGCCAATGAAGTAAGGACATTATTCCAGGCCCTAGTTTTAATTTTTTGTTGTGTTGATTCTGATTAAATGGACCTTTGACCTCTGGTGACCGACTGACCTTCAAAATCGAGCGCCAGTGAAATAATGTTGTTTATATATTTTGTATAATATTTCTTAGGTAAGCTGTCTTTGCACAGGATCAAAATTTGAAGATGGTTGTTTTTCTATCAAAATGTACTTTTTTAATTACTCAAATTAACTCGGTTTTTCTGCTTTTTACCAACACAAAATGATTAATTTGTCCCAATGATGGCACCGAATGCGAGTTTATGTTGCCACACGAAGGGTTTCAGGTTGGCAATATAAGCTCACTTCGAGGTAAGTTGAGTGGAATTTATTGATATACCAGGTTAAATTTTGCCACAGTACCTCTGCAAGGTCACCTGCAGGTCATCTGAGGTCACTAGCAACATGTTTGCCACACAACTCTTAACATAAATTATATATAGAGACGTGAAAATAACACCACTGTGCTTGTAATCGTCGATTCGCGTCGCCCGATATTCAACATGACCTACCTGGTCACCAAATGACCCAGGTAATATTTTATTTCTCAAAGGTCAAAGGTCAAATTTGGAATTTGCTTAGGCCAGTCACCCAGTACCACCTATGTCGAAGCGCTTGAAAATAACAAACACCGATGGTTGGCAGACAGTTTTGCTATATTTATTCAATAAAAAAAGTTATGCCACGCAAAACTGTTTTTACTAGCAAAAAACGAAACCACAACTTCAACATGGTTCGTGAAAACGATTCGGAGATAAAAAACAAAAAGATATAATTTAACATACAAACGTGTTTTGTACTCGTCAAGGCGCTTCGAACAATGTCAGTTGGTGACCTTCTTAGCGTCAACTTCAAAATTGACCTATTGGTCAAGGTCATTGGGACCCAGTTGAGGTCATGCTGCATATCTGGCGACGCGAATCGAAGACAAAACAAACATATTGGGGTAGTTTTCAAGTTTTCATATCTTTATTATTATTAAGAATTTTGCGAAAATGTTGCCTGGTAAGCTTCAGGGACCTCCAGCTGACCTTTGAGAGTGTGAAACTGAGGCAACATTTTTTACCTGGGTAATCAGTAATTCACTCATTATATCTCGACACCGTGGCTTATATTGCCGTTCTAAACACCTTCGTTGTGCACATAAGCGGGCGGCCATAGCACAAAGCCATTCATGGGACAAATTAATCATGTTGTGTTGGTGAAGGAGATAAACGAGTTAATTTGAGCAATTAAAAAGTTATTTATAAAAAAAACACCCATCTTTCAAATTTATTTCTGTGCAAAGACAGTTACCTAAGCCAATATTTATAAAAAAATATTAAAACAACATTATTTTCACTGCGGCTCGTTTGAAGGTCAGGTTCAGAGTCCACCAGACGGTCAAAGGTCATTCTAATCAGAATCAACACAAAAAAGAACTTTCAAACTTGCGACCTGTAATAATGTTCTCCTACCTTCATTTGCGATTTCAGAAAATGTATGTTTTTTTAGGAATTTGGGATAATTTGCTTATGAGTTATTGGCTAATTGGCTAAGCCATGCAAGGTGTCCTCACGAAAAAATGCCGGAGGCTACTAACTCAGCAGCCGTAACGCCAATCAACTGAAACTTCCACAGCCCGCCCGCATTCAGCGCCCTGAACCCCGGGAACCCGCGTAACCCAACCACAACAAATAACGGCCAGTTTATCCGAACAAATCGCAGATGTAGGGTGTTATTTTGGGGTTTTCGCTTGTCGATCTGTCCTGGAATGCCCCACCTGGTACAATTGAGAGCTTCATATGGCAGAGGTCGAGCAACTCCAAGGGAAGTCATTGACCACGCTAAGGCTGCGTTCTGACCTTCACATTCCCAGCGGGAATCCCTGGAATCCCCGGCGGGCATTTTACTCTACTGCAGTTCGGCAATGTTCTCATACATTCGTATTCCTGTTAACTACTTGCTAATGGAGTCGGTAGAAAGCAATTTTCTACCGATTCCCCGGATTCCCCGCGGGAATTGACAGGTCAGAACATAGCCAAAAACGGCGGCGTTTCAGCTCGGTAAGAATTCCGGCTAGAAACTAGGGCTGCCTGAGGTCTCGCGCTCGTGATTTTCTGTCATTGATTGAAATGTGGACTGCAATGCTGGACAATGTCGTGTCGATTTGACCGGCGCGCCCCACTGAAACAAATCATTATCCGTCCCGATCATATATGCCTTTGAAGGTCAGTAGAGAGAGCGCTGGGCTTCTGACCTCACCCAGACCTATTGGCGCCAGTGACTGTGGGTTCTGCTACGTCACGAGTGAAGCTCGCCGACATTACATGACCTTGACAAAGGTGACGACATCCGGGCAACTATGGAGAGTCGACTACTAGACGAGGGGAGGAGCTCTCTAACCGCAGTAACCGCCCAGGAACTGCGACTACGAGCTGCGAGGGGAGGAGCTCTCTGTAACCGCAGTAACCGCCATGAACTGCAGACTACGAGCTGCGAGGGGGAGGAGCTCTCTGAACCGCAGTAACCGCCTGCAGGAACTGCCGACTACGAGCTGCGAGGGGAGGAGCTCTCTGAACCGCAGTAACCGCCCAGGAACTGCAGACTACGATACGAGACGAGGGGAGGAGCTCTCTGAACCGCAGTAACCGCCTGAAGGAACTGCAGACTACGATACGAGGGGAGGAGCTCTCTGATCCGCAGTAACCGCCTGCAGGAACTGCAGACTACGATACGAGACCGAGGGCGAGGAGCTCTTCTGAACCGCAGTAACGCCCAGGGAAACTGCAGACTACGAGCTGCTGAGGGGAGGAGCTCTCTGAACGCAGTAACCACTCAAGGAAACCTGCAGACTACGAGCTGCGAGGGGAGGGCTCTCTGACCGCAGTTAACCACCTGCAGGAAACTTAGCAGACTACGAGGCGAGACGAGGGGAGGAGCTCTCTTGAACCGCAGCAACGCCTGTAGGAACTGCCAGGATACCGAGCTGCGAGGGAGAGCTCTTGAACCGCAGTAACGCCCGGAACTGCAGACTACGAAGCTTGCTGGAGCTCTCTGACCGCAGTAACCCCTGCATGAACTGCAGACTACGAGCTGCGAGGGAGGAGCTCTCTGAACCGCAGTAACCACCTGCAGGAACTGAGACTACGAGGCGAGACGAGGGGGAGCTCTCTGAACCGCAGTAACCGCCCAGGAACTGCCGACTACGATACGAGACGAGGGGAGGAGCTCTCTGAACCGCAGTAACCGCCCAGGAACTGCAGACTACGAGCTGCGAGGGGAGCTCTCTGAACCGCAGTAACCGCCCAGGAACTGCAGACTACGAGCTGCGAGGGGAGCTCTCTTTACCATGGTAACCGCCCAGGAACTGCAGACTACGAGGCGTCTCTTGACCATGGTAACCACCCAGGTACTGCTGCATGTTAAGCTGCGAGACGCACCCGAGCCTTATCTACCGCCACACAACAGGAGAACAATGACGGTAGTATGTGAATGTGTGCTCACATGTCGCGAGGATCCTGGTCTCTAGCTGTCATCTGAATTATGATGTACCGTGCCGTCTGACGAGAGAAGAGACACGAGGCCTCTGGATGGCTGACACGACGCTGGGTGGGCTACAGGATAGACTTCTATAAAGCGCTCTGATGTATATAGGTCCGGTGGTATCTGCGTTCTGAAGTGTGTAGGTCCAGTGATGTCTGCGGTCTGATGTGTATGTTTGGATGTTCCTGAATGTTCTGATGTCCGCGTGTTCTGATTGTGTGTAGGTCGGTGGTTATCTGACGTTCTGATGTGTGTAGGTCCGGTGGTTATCTGTGTTCTGATGTCTGTAGGTCCGGTGGTTATCTGCGTTTCTGATGTCTGTAGGTCCGGGGTATCTGTTGTCTGATGTCTGTTAGGTTCCGGTGGTAATCTGCGTCTGATGTTAACAAAGTTAGTAGTTTATCGACATAGCTGGGTCTTATTTTCCATATTTTGGTAATTGGAACCTGCCAAGCGGCGTTAGGACACCGTGAAGTCTCAGAAAGTGATTGGTTTGCAGAGAATGTGACGTCGTGTGGCGGCCGGCGCGGGCGGTAAAGTCGCCAGCGGCACAGGGGAACCGAGTTCGACTTAGGCTAGAAGGGCAAGCGGGCACTGTGAACGGCCGCGGTTGTTTGTATATATGGGGAGAGTGTGGCGTGGACTGAAGAGAGAGAGTAACTTGAGTGCACAGACAATATAGCGTGAAAGGAATCAAAGAACTCTAACGGCGCGAGCTGGAAAATGAACTGAGACCGAACTGGACAGAACTGAGCGAAATCAACACACTTCTTTACAATGAAATGTCTGTAGTCCAGTGGTATATGTTGTTCTGATGTCTTGTAGGTTCCGCGTGGTATCTGGGTCTAATGTGCTTAGGTCCGGTGGTATCTGGGTTCTGATGTGTTTAGGTCCGGTGGTGTCTTGGTTCTGATGTGTGTAGGTCTGGTGGTATCTGCGTTCTGAAGTGTGTAGGTCCAGTGATGTCTGCGGTCTGATGTGTATGTTTTGATGTTCTAATGTTCTGATGTTCCGGTGTTCTGATGTGTTTAGGTCCGGTGGTATCTGGGTTCTGATGTGTTTAGGTCCGGTGGTGTCTTGGTTCTGATGTGTGTAGGTCCGGTGGTATCTGCGTTCTGATGTGTGTAAGTCCGGTGGTATCTGCGTTCTGATGTGTGTAGGTTCAGTGGTATCTGGGTTCTGATGTGTGTAGGTCCGGTGGTGTCTTGGTTCTGATGTCTGTAGGTTCCGGGGGGGTATCTGGGTCCTGATGTGTGTAGGTCCAGTGGTATCTGTGTTCTGGATGTGTTGTAGGTCCAGTGGTAATCTGGGTTTCTGATGTGTGTAGGGTCCGGTGGTATCTGGGTTCTGAAGAATGTGTGTAGGTCCGGTTTTTATCTGGGTTCTGATGTGTGGTAAGGTCCGGTGGTAATCTGCGTTCTGATGTGTGTAAGTCCTGGTGGTATCTGCGTTCTGATGTTGTGTAGGTTCAAGTGGTATCTGGGTTCTTGATGTGTGGTAGGTCCGGTGGTGTTTTGGTTCTGAGTGTGTAGGCTCCGGTGGTGTCTTGGTTCTGATGTCTTGTAGGTCCGGTGGTATCTGGGTTCTGATGTGTGTAGGTCCAGTGGTATCTGTGTTCTGATGTGTGTAGGTCCAGTGGTATCTGGGTTCTGATGTGTGTAGGTCCGGTGGTATCTGGGTTCTGATGTGTTTTACTGTCCGGTGGTATCTGCGTTCTGATGTGTGTAGGTCCAGTGGTATCTGGGTTCTGATGTGTGTAGTTCCGGTGGTATCCGTGTTCTGATGTGTGTAGGGTCACGGGTATCTGTGTTCTGAGTGTGTAAGGTTCCGGGTTTTAATCTGCGTTCTGAATGTGTTGTAGGTCCGGTGATTTGTGTTCCTGATCTGTAGGTCCGGTGGGTATCTACGTTCTGAATGTGTGTAGGTCCGGTGTTATCTGCGTTCCCTGATGTGTTAGGTCCGGTGATTATCTGTGTTCTGACTTCTGAAATGTCTGTAGGTCCGGTGGTATCTGCGTTCTGATGTGTGTAGGTCCGGTGGTATCTGGCGTTCTTGAAAATCGGTCACCTTCGCACGTGGGCAAGTGCGTAAGATTTTGCACCTCTGTCCGGTGGTATCTGTGTTCTGATGTGTGTAGGTCCGGTTTTATCTGCGTTCTGATGTGTGTAGGTCCGGTGATATATGTGTTCTGATGTCTGTAGGTCCGGTGGTATCTGCGTTCTGATGTGTGTAGGTCCGGTGTTATCTGCGTTCTGATGTGTGTAGATCCGGTGATATCTGTGTTCTGACTTCTGATGTGTGTAGGTCCGGTGGTATCTGTGTTCTGATGTCTGTAGGTCCGGTGATATCTGTGTTCTGATGTGTGTAGGTCCGGTGGTATCTGTGTTC
>VOPJ01011596.1:0-17187 GCA_014673585.1 Semibalanus balanoides
AGTGTGACGTCATGACGCAGTGTGACGTCAGGGCGTAGTGTGACGTCAGGGCGTAGTGTGACGTCAGGGCATAGTGTGACGTCAGGGAGTAGTGTGACGTCAGGGCGTAGTGTGACGGCAGGGCGTCATGTGACGTCAGGACGCAGTGTGACGTCAGGGCGTAGTGTGACGTCAGGGCGTAGTGTGACGTCAGGACGTGGTGTGACGTCAGGGCGTAGTGTGACGTCAGGGCGTGGTGTGACGTCAGGGCGTAGTGTGACGTCAGGGCGTAGTGTGACGTCATGGCGCAGTGTGACGTCAGGACGCGGTGTGACGTCAGGGAGTAGTGTGACGTCATGGCGTAGTGTGACATCAGGACGTGGTGTGACGTCAGGGCGTAGTGTGACGTCAGGACGTGGTGTGACGTCAGGGCGTAGTGTGACGTCAGGACGTGGTGTGATGTCAGGGCGTAGTGTGACGTCAGGGCGTAGTGTGACGCCAGGACGTGGTGTGATGTCAGGACGAAGTGTGACGTCAGGACGTAGTGAGACGTCAGGGGACGTGGTGGGACGGTCAGGACGTTGTGTGTGGACGTTCGAGCGGCAGGGATGGCTGTCTCACTGGTACCTGCCTCCAATTCACGTCAATGTGGCGGACATAGTCCGAGCTGCATACTTACCTGTAGAGCGAACGGTGAGCTATCCGAAGGAACCATAAGTATTGTGTGGTGGTTGCTTGGGTAACGAGATTTCATTGGGTATTTTCTCGTTCATTTAATAGCTTGTGCTCATTAGACGCAGCTGTAACGCTAAAGGTGTTACCTGCTATCCTATTCTAAATTCGGCAGTATCTTTGTGCATATCAAAAATGAGAATCTGTCGGGATGAATAGTAGAATTTAGGCAAAAAAATTTATGTATCTAGTTTTGAGATAGAAGAAATGACACGAAAACTAGGATGTTGATTTCTATAGTCTTCACTACGTAATAAGAAATCGATAATCACCTTACAACCCATTAAGATCTTCTGCAATTTCAAGACGACATGCTCATAAGCGAGGAAGCGTTCCCCCCCGAACTTTTTTGACTGAGGGGCAACGCCACCCTCAACTTTGAGTCTCAATCCTTGGTTCAAAATTACGAAGCCAACGACCGACTGAGATGCATCGGATCCGCCCCCTCGTTTCTGAAACAGTTTATACAAATTGAAGAAACATGCTGATTGATCATGTCTTCCTCTAATAATCCTTACAACATTAAGATCTTCTGCAAATTTCAAGACTTGGCTACATAGGCGTAGGAGCTTCCCCCCCCCCAACTTTTTGACTGAGGGGCAACGCCACCCTTCAACTTTTGAGTCTCAATCCTTGGTTCAAAATTACGAGCCCACGACCGACTGAGGATGCATCGGATCCGCCCCCTCGGTTTTTCCTGAATAACTTCCAAAGCGTTGCAGATATCCACGCGAAACTTAGTATACTTTCGCGTACATCAATTTTACGTTATCTATGAAAATTTAGCAGTTGCGTCGAACAGAAATGAGATATACCGATTTTATTGACGTCACTTCATGGCATTTGTGTTCGAAAATAGCTAAATGCTGGAAAAGTCACAAAAAATAGTTTTGAAGCAAATTGCAAATACAAAACGTCAAAACACGTGAAATGACGAGTTCTACAAAATAGCTATCTCAAATTGAAAAAACTTCGACCCCACAAAAAAAGTTGACTGTAATACCCCAAAAATTGAGAATGCTTGACCCCCAAACTTAAAATGAGTTCCTACGCCCCTGATTTGCTATCTTTTATAGACTGTTCTCGTTGGTATTAATAAGTATTATAAACAGCAACGGGCCCAAGACTGAGCCCTATAGAACCCCACTGAAAACTTCCTTCCATTGTGAGGGACCAATTTAACATAGCCCTTTGCTGACGTCCAAAAAACTACGTTTCTTTCATATCAAGAATATGAATGATTCACATCACATCACCCCTGATTCCATGATTTTGTTCGTTGTCGATATAAACTTTATAAATATATAGGTATTGTACACCAGTTTTAAACAAATTTATAGAGAAACTTTCGAGTAATAAATGTGTACCCCATCCAGGCTCTTCGTCAGCCTGTTTGGGGTACACATTGGGTTAAAGCTTCCGCATCCGCTATAAACTTGTTTAAAACTGGTGTACAATATACATTTATACAGTTGTCGTTTTTATTCGAGGAAATTTGATCTCAATACATTTCGGCAAGTTTATGAAATTTGGGAGCAACTATACAAGTGCAACTTGGCGCAGTACAATGGGTGCTGTATTTCCAAGCCATGCAGATTGAATACTGCACCGCATCACTCCTGTGTCCTGCGGGCAGCCTACCATGCCTAATGCCCGCTGCCCAGTGCCCAGTGCTGCCTAACCTTAGGCAACTGTAGCTTATACTGTACCGCAACACCTGATCGTAATGCGGAACAGCCTATGAACCATATGGAGAAGGTAAACTGCAAACAGACATAATATTTATCATATTTCAATGTACCTCATGGGCGGATCCAGAACGACTGGTTTTGGCCAGTTTGTGGTGAGCCAAATGTAATAAGTTGTCACACAATTATGAAACCCCATCGGATTTCGCTTGTCTATGCATCGACAACTAATTTTAAACAAATTTCACTTAAAATTGAAACATAAAAGACGTGTTGCAGCCGAGGCCGAGCATTAAATCTCATTTTAAACAGCTCAGAGGATTTATATAAATAACTTGAACATTTGTTTTTTTCGTCTGCTTGTTTAAAATTATCGTGCTTCTTTTGGGTATCAACCGCTTGATAAAAAACAAATTCATTACAAATACCAATTTTGCATGGTATATGCAATTTGATATGCAACTAAATTGAACTAAACTAAATTTAACGGAGTCTCAGAGACCACATATGCTAATTAAGAGTTAAAATCCTAATATACACGATCTGCAACATCTACAAATGTCTCTATGAGATCTGCATTTTGTGTAATGATCAATATCATGCCAAGTATTTATTTTAGTGTAAAAAAACAATAATTAGCATGTGCCTTGGAAGGGAGGGTTGCGAAATTTTCCCACCCCTATTTTTCGAGGATAGCAAACAAATGCGTGATGCAGCGCCGCCGTTTTTTGCATACCTGTTTGTAAATTAGCTACCAATAATATGTTACATTTTTATCTTGGGTCATCTCAGGTCAGGTCACCAGATTAGGTCACGTGATGACCTCACCTCTAAAAGGATTTCGGTCGTATGCAGCCACAGTTTAAAGACGATCGGTTTAAAGCTTGAAAGATATCATAAGGTCATTGATACCTACAATTTGTTTATATAGAATTTCTCATATCAGTGACCTAAAATCAGGGTTAATGTCGTGACCACCAAAAGTTGTTGTCGTCACCAAACACCACCGAAACAGTCAACAGTCGTCAAAGTATTTTATCTTCCATTATAACCTAATAAACAAAATACTGCACTTTAAAAGTAAGATGTGAGAAAAAAAACACAATTATAAAAAATCACCTTTTTTGACCATTTATGACCTCTGGAGCCTTAACAATTGACCTAAGCTCAAATGTGCAGACTTGCTGGCAATTGAAAATTTCAAGGACTTTTGACTGCGTTATTTTTCGTTTTGTCTTAGCTATCACACTTCTCGAGATATTTGGGGGTATATCGGGAGCGATAAAACATATCATACTATATATATGTAATACGATGAAATATGGATAAAGACCATACGTAAGATTGTATTCTGTAGTTTGCAGTTGCCAAGCGGCACAGCCGTTTTGCTCCGCTACTTCATCCCCAAGGTTCGCAAGCGTGCAGCTTCCTCCATGATGAGCTCGTTGGTCCATGTCGCTTCAGCTCCCATTGTCCCCACTCGTCGCGGTTCATCGTTCTTTGCCGCAGGGCCAGGCCTTCCTGAACTTATCTGTTTGCCCGCTTCATCGCGAAGGCCAGCTGCGGCAGTACGAGATGGGACGGCACGTGTACTCTGTGCGGGTTGGTACTATACCAACGGTTATTCTTTGAATTACTTATTCCATTGAAAACGCTTGCTGAGCGACGAATGTATGACGGGAATGACGGGCGGTATTACAAATGCTGGAAGGCATTTTGTGTCTCTCAGATGATCTGGCAGTGGGCACTACCGAGCGGACGTTTAAACTTATTTTTTTTTGTTCCTCAATCCTCCCAGTACCGCACTGCGACACGGCTGATCCCTTGCTACGAGGCCATGTTATTGTAGTACGGTGGCTATCACTTACCAGTTAAAAATCATGCGGGCATATTACAGAAAAAGAAGAAAGAATATTAACAACTTAAAGCTTAAAACTCATATCATTACCATCATTACTTTAGGTTACAAAACTTCTGTGCAGCGCTCATCGCGAAGCCAGTGCGCAATCATATAGTATAGGTACAAAACTCGAATAATTATTTTATGTACAAAACTCATACATTACCATACGTAAGCCTGCTAGCCAAATGCGCAAAATTAAATAAATTATTCATTGTATATTAAAATTGAAGGACATAAAAAATCATCCGCGCGATTTTTGTATCTGCACCCTCGTTTACGCAAATACTAACCCAAAAATATATCGCAATACAACGATTTATTTTCAGACATTTGTGCATAAAGTAGTCATACATTGGTACATGTTGTGGCCAAGCTCAATGGATTTCGGCCAAATATTAAGCACAGTTGCATGCCACCTTGAATAGCGCAGTAACTGGGGTCACGGCCAAAGCGCGTTATTGAGCTCCATGCGCTCGCAGTATGTACCGAGATGCAGACTGGACAAAAAATGAGACTTTTGTCTAGCATGGCTCCAGTTTTAGAATGCAAACACGTCGTTTTGCTGTATACAGACCAGTATACTACAGAACTAACGATGATATTAGCGAAGACACCAAGCAGCGCGAAGATTTGTTAAAGGTTGCCTGAACACCCCAGGGAATTAACGTTGCATGGAAAAATCGACCTAAAAATGCCTGCCCCCAACTTGAGAAGGTGGCGCGCCCCTGTCAGGCAGACATTTCACTGTTCAAAACCACTTTTGGTGCACATCTCGAGCTAACCGAAAATAAACACCGGCCGCGCAGTTGACGTAGCACGAAGTGCGGCCCGCAGACCGGGTAGCACCGCGCGGTAGGCGGCCGTCTCGCGCGACGCTGGCAACGGCTGACCGAAATAGCCGTGTTGTGTCTGCAGCGTGCGACGAGCAGACGGCCTGCACAATGTCTCAACGGTCCCGAGCAGACACCCAGACTGCCTCAGGTGCGTCCCAGCCGCGTCGCACCTCAACCACACCCTTCCGCCGCCGCCGCCGCCGTCTCCGCCGCCTGGCAACTGTGCAACATACTGACGTCGGATTATAAATAGCCGCTCACCTGGCCGGCGGCGATTCCACTGTGCGGTGTTTCCCTGTCCTCCTCCTGCCTTCCTGCGGTGTCACCGGTCGGCGCTACGCGGCGCACGTTCACCAGGTTCACCAGGTCACCGTCACAGGTCACCAGGTCACGTCACATCTGACCTCCAATGACCTCACACACCAACCCGCAGCCGCGCCGACGCCGGCCGCCGACCGCCGACGACTGACCAACCGAGTCTGGCATCGTGCGCCCGCGCATCTCAGTCTGGCATCGCGCGCCGCGCAGGCATCAACATGAACGGCGCAGAAGCGTGGGAACGGCCGTATCTGAACTCGCTGCTCCACTGAGACGTGTAGCTCCCACGATCGGGGACGGCGTCTCGGTCGTCTCGGTTGACGACCGGTTGTGTTGAGCGATAACGAGGATTAGATGCGCAGCCGCGCCGCGCAGACTTGGCTGGGCTTGAAGCGACGTGAATCGGCGCGGGAGGCGACCGCGGGAAAACATTGCGCTGCTCACGTCACGTCAGTGTTGTGGCTTGCTCGACCGTCCTCCGTGGGAAGATGCTATGTTCAAGACAAAACTTGTTTGCAGCTTATTTGAATGCTTATTGCTTGTTTATTCGGGGTAAATGAGCGTAACAAATATTGACCCAGGGCCAGGATAGCAGATAAAATCACTTGGCGTTGGCTTATCCCGACGACTCTTGTATGCCGTATGATCTCCTAGTTCGTGCTCTAAAATGACGCGATGTGCGATGCGTCATGTCATGCTGATATGCCCCTGTCCACCCTCCGTTCACAAGTCAAAAATATGACCGACAGCCACTGTCCGGAACGGACGTTAGGTTTTGTCAGTTCCTGTACCGAGAACTCATCTGTCGCAACTCGCAACGGATAGCCGACCTGATTTATAAGTGACAGCTGGCTTGACCTGACCACAGTCACGACCGTATGAGGTCAGGTGTCTGGTCAGGTCAGGTCACCAGGTGGGTGGTACGCCAGCTTGACGGCGTCAAGCTGGCGTACCCACCCACCTGGTGACCTGACCCGACCCGACACCTGACCTCATACCTGACTCGACATAACTGACCCCTGACAGCCAAAACCTGACTTACCCGACTGACCTCACACCTAGCCCGGCCCCGTCTGAGCTACAGACGTGCTCATCTTGCCGCCGGTTCAGACGGACCGCCGCCCAGTGTCGCCGGACCATCGGTTCAGACGGACCGCCGCCCAGTGTCGCCGGACCATTGGTACAGACGGACCGCCGCCCATGTCGCTGGACCATTGTACAGACGGACCCCGCCCGTGTCGTCGACCATCGGTACAGGACGGACCACCGCCCAGTGTCGCCGTTACCATCGGTTCACAGACGGACGCCGCCAGTGCCGCCGGACCATTGGTACAGACGGACCGCCGCCCAGTGTCGCTGGACCATTGGTACAGACGGACCGCCGCCCAGTGTCGTCGGACCATCGGTACAGACGGACCACCGCCCAGTGTCGCCGGACCATCGGTACAGACGGACCGCCGCCCAGTGTCGCCGGGACCCATTTTTGGTACAGACGGACACGCGCCAGTGTCGCCGGACCATGGCACAGACGGACCGCCGCCCAGTGTCGCCGGACCATCAATACAGACGGACCGCCGCCCAGTGTTCCGCCGGACCATTGGTACAGACGGACCGCCGCCCATTTTGTCCCGGACCATCAATACAGACGACCGCCGCCAGTGTCGCTGACCATCAGTACAGACGGACCGCCAGCCAAGTATTCTGCCGGACCATTGGCACAGACGGACCCCGAGCCAGTTCGCCGGACCATCGTACAGAACGGACCGCCGCCAAGTGTCGCCGGACCATTGGTACAGACGGACCACCGCCCAGTGTCCGGACCATGGTACCAGACGGACCGCCGCCCAGTGTTCGGGCGGACCATTTGGTACAGACGGACCGCCACCAGTGGTCGCCGGACATTGCGTACAGGACGGACGCCGCTAGGTCGCCGGACGCATTGGTACAGACGAACCGCCGCCCAGTGTCGCTTGGACCATTTGGTACAGACGGAAACCGCCGCCAGTGTCCGCCGGAGCCTACAGACGGACCGCCGCCCAGTGGTCGAGCTGGAACCATACTGACGGACCGCCGCCCAGTGTCGCCGGACAATCAATACGACGGACGCCGCCAGTGTCGCCGACCCATTGCGTACAGACGGACGCCACCCAGTGTCGCCGGACCATTGGTACAGACGGACCGCCGCCTAGTGTCGCCGGACCATTGGTACAGACGAACCGCCGCCAGGTGTCCGCCGGACCATCGTACAGACGGACCGCCGCTCAGTGTCAGCCGGACCATTTGGCCACAGACGGACCGCCGCCCAGTGTTGCCGGACCCATTGGCACAGGACGGACCGCCGCCCAGTGTCGCCGGACCCATTGGCCACAGACGGACCGCCGCCCAGGGTCGCCGGACCATCGGTACAGACGACCCCGCCAGTTCGGCCGGACCATTGGTACAGACGGACCGCCGCCCAGTGTCGCCGGGACCATTGGTACAGACAGACCGCCGCCCAGTTTCGCCCGGACCATTGGTACGACGGACCGCCACCCAGTGTCGCCGGACATTGTACAGACGAAAACCGCCGCCCAGTGTCGCTGACCATAGGTACAGACGACCGCCCCCAGTGTCGCCGGGCCTACAGACGACCCGCCCAGTGTTGCCGGACCTACTGACGGACCGCCGCCCAGTGTCGCCGGACCATCAATACAGACGGACCGCCGCCCAGTGTCGCCGGACCATTGGACAGACGGACCGCACCCAGTTGTCGCCGGACCATTGTACAGACGGACCGCCGCCTCAGTGTCGCCGGACCATTGGTTACAGACGAACCGCCCCCAGTGTCGCCGGGACCCATTGGTACAGACGGACCGCCGCCCAGTGTCGCCGGACCTACAGCGGACCGCCCGCCAGTGTCGCCGGGACCATTGTACAGGACGGACCGCCGGCCCTAGTGTCGCCGGGACCATTGCGTTCAGACGGAACCGCCACCCAGTGTCGCCGGACCATGGTACAGAACGGACCGCGCCCAGTGTCGCCGGACCTACGAACGAACGCCGCCCATGTCCGCCGACCATCGGTACAGACGCGACCGCCGCCCAGTGTCGCCGGACCATTGGCACAGACGGACCGCCGCCCAATGTCGCCGGACCCATTGTACCAGACGGACCGCCGCCCATGTTGTCGCCGGGACCACATTACAGACGGACCGCCGCCCAGTGTCGACACGCCATCGGTACAGACGGACCGCCGCCCAGCTGCGCCGGGACATGGTACAGACGGACCGCCGCCCAGTGTCGCCGGAGCTACAGACGGACCACCGCCCAGGGCCGCCGGACCATCGGTACAGACGGACCGCCGCCCAGTGTCGCCGGACCATGGTTCAGACAGACCGCCGCACGAGTTTCGCCGGGACCATTGGTTACAGACGGACCGCCGCCCAGTGTCGCCGGACCATCGTAACAAGCGGACCCCGCCAGTGTCGCCGGACCATCGTACAGACGGACCCCGCCGCCACAGTGTCACCGGGACCATCGGTACAGACGGACCGCCGCCCAGTGTCGCCGGGACCATTGGTACAGACGAACCGCCGCCAGTGTCGCCGGACCATCAATACAGACGGACCAGCCGCCCAGTGTCGCCGGACCATCAGGTACAGACGGACCGCCGCCCAGTGTCGCCGGACCCATTGGACAGACGGACCGCCGGCCCAGTGTTCGCCGACCATTGATACAGACGGACCGCCGTCCAGTGTCGCCGACCATCTGGCACAGACGGACGCGCCCATTGTCGCAACGGAACCACTGTACAGACGGACCGCCGCCCAGTGTCGCCGGACCATTGGCACAGACGGACCGCCGCCCATTGTCACCGGACCATTGCCTTTGGAGAGCTGCCGCGGCGGAACGCCCAGCTGCCAGCTCAGCACTCTCTGAGGCTGGCTCTCTGAGGCTGGCTCTCTGAGGCTGGCTCTCTGAGGCTGGCTCTCTGAGGCTGGCTCTCTGAGGCTGGCTCTCTGAGGCTGGCTTTTTACCGTCAGTTTTTGCACCGCGCTCTGAGAGGAGCAGAAATGAGGCTCGCACGAGTCAAAACAACATCAAACGGCAGAAAATTACTTGTCCAAACTGACACCTTTTTGTACGCGCAGAGATAATTTGGGAATGTCTGCCGACATTCCAGTGGCATGTCTGCACTGTCTCACTGCTGAGCCAGGCGCGGATCCAGGATTTTGGTCAGGAGGGGGGGGACAGTGCAAAAAGTTGCGCCCTGGGGGCTGGGCCCTCCTAGGTCGCTCCAGCTGGAGTCNCGTATACTTTTCATCCCTCCAGGAATAGGGTTAAGCAGTCGCGGCTACACTTCGGCACTGCTCGGCTCCTGGACAGCTCAGCCTTTCCCAGTCAGCGCTCGGGTGTGGCCGCTCGGGTTTGGCCCCCGCGTTTGCAGTCGTGTGTGGCCTCCACGAAGGTGCGGGGTATAAGCTCCTATGCCTGCATGTGTAGCAATCACTCATTTTCCTGCATGTTAAGCAATCGACACAAAATCGCAATGGTGCTTACATTCGTGATCTCGATCACGAAGAGCTAAGCACTGAATTTGGTGACGTTTTCAAAGGTGTCTTTGGTTTCGGACCGGCTCGAATGTGAACCGTGAATGGCGACCGTGACGGTGACGCCACCGCTACCCCAACAGGTGTACTGAAATATTTTCCATTCAAATTGTAGTGATAAAGTGAAAAGGTGACTTATATGACTGATTCGATAAACTCATATATTTTTCCTCTAAAGTATTTCTCACCTTGATATGGTTATTTTTAGGGCTCAGTGGCATGCTTTAGATTACAAATATAAATACTTGCCTTATAGTTAGGGGGCGGCGCCTCCACTAAAAAAAGTTGTTGGGGCAGCTGTGCCACCACTGCCCCCACGGTTCCTCGGTTCTTGATCACACAGTACACATTACATTTTTGTTTGTTATAAACTTTGTTAGATCCACTTATCAAGGCCGCGTAGTGTCACGGTTGAGATATCAACCGTTACACTACACTACTTACGACACTACTTCTCAAGCGCTTGTAAAGCGTTATTTAAGGTGGAGCACAATGCAATGTCACGGTTGAGACCAGGACGACAAACTGTGATACATTCTCCAACACACGGTAGTTATTGACTTAATGTGACTCAACTTTACTACATTTGCAATGCAAAACATGTCCTGTGAAGTTGCGAGAAACATGCCTGTTCCGATATTATTCATGAAATACAAACTATCTGGAATACTTATTGAATGTATGCATATATTGAGACTGCACCGATCACTACGTCTGCTAAAATTATGAGGGTACTATTGGTTCCAAAATAACCGTCCCGCTGGGTTGGCCAGCACAGCAGTTAAATGGAATATACCGCCATAATACAAGTCTGTGCAATGATGGAGATGAGTGCCACTCATCTGGACAATCATCTCAATCATTCCACATACTTTTTCCAAGGCGGTATACTCTCTCTATCTGCTGTGCCGGCCAGCCCAGCGGGACGCTTACTTTGGAACCAATAGTACATAATAGTGTCAGCATTTGTCATTAGTGAGGATCACAATTGTTCATCTCCCAATGTATTCGAGGTTCATCGGCCACACAAACATAAATAATCTTAATTACAGACGGTGCTTAGGTAATATCTCATCACATGCAACTTTTACGTGAGATACGTTCTCACACATAAGTACCTATGGATAAGCATGAATATTACGCATAAGTATCCACATACACATACTTGCGTTCATGTGCATGTAAAGCTGGCGAAGCATACCTAATCATCATATCAGGAGCGGGCCGGGCTGATTTGATTATCGTTAATGGAGTCAGTCTGCGAGCGTGGCTTTTCTGGGTCCAATCTTACCAAATGCCGTAATCGGACCCAAACTTACCAATGCAGTAGTAGGGGTACGGCATATTGGTGTGTCTGCCTGCAAAAATACTGGGATCCGGGATCGAGCTGGGGGCATACCTGGCGTTATCCCGACTGAGCTATTTCGACAATGAGCTTGGACAAACCAACGGCGTGGGTTCCTAAAGTGCAGTATTCTGAGCACTCCACTCATGACATACCGTACTTGCGGATTCACTGTACTTAATAAGATTGGGAGTTGGCAGCAGGGTAGTCCAGTTTGTCTTTTTTAATTAGAGTGTTAGGTATCACCTCATATCTGATGAATGTTTTATCGTTGATCACGATTAAAACATACAATTTTCGAAATCACAAAAATTTCGATCGCGAACCGGACTTCAAGATTTCCACCGACGCGATTCTGCACATTTTAACCCCTCGTAAGTGCGAAAACTCAAATACCTACTGAAATGTACCATAGATGGATACAAATCATTTTCCTACCATGACACCATTTTGCATTACCTTAGCTCAAACACTTGAACAACAATCACCAATAATAGAACGGATATTTTAGCAGTTTACCGGTTCGCTCAATAGATGGCGTTGTTCGCAAGAGATAACATTCTGCTAAAATCGTCGGCCCCTGGTCTTCATATTTGAATACTAGGGTATTTAAAAAATACTTAAATAAAATGATGCAATTGAAGAAAAAAACATAATAATAAGCAATGTATAGAAATCGCCTCGGTGCAAAATCTTTAAGTCCAGTTCGTCATAATTTTTTCTCGAACTTCTCAATTTTGATGTTTACATCGTGAATAGTGTCCTAAGATGCATCATACCAGGGGATGAGACCCAACATTATAAAAAAGAAACTCAAACCGGACCACCCACTGTGCACGGGCAGCCATCTTACCGTCCCAGCCCTGTGCCCCGGGATCGGTGCCGGACCGGGACCATTAGCTGTCCCTGCTGTCTCGGCCTGGTGTGTCGGGACCGGTGCCGTTTTCCCAGCGGATCAGGGGTGGACGGCTCGCTCGAGGAGGTCGTCGCCGGACGTCAGATGGAACGGTGCCGCTTACTCCACCCACACGGCCGGTGCTGGGCCTTCTCAGCCGGTATCAGGCCCACACGGCCCGTGCTGGGCCTTCTCAGCCGGTATCAGGCAGCCTGTGCCGTCAGGACATCCATCGCTGCTAACGCCGCGCCGCTGGTCGCGGCTTATCTGACACACCGGCGGCGAAATCGGTCCGCACCGCGCCACTTTAAGTTGACAGGTCTTCTAGCGAGAGGTAATGGTGGCAGGAAATGGTCATCAAGCCAGTGAACGATACTTTTGCATAGAATAACATAATATATATAATATAGTCTGCCCCTGACAACCAGGGATATTTCACATGCTGTGAGCAGCTGTGAGCAAGTTTCTCTAAGGGATAGGGACTGAGTAATATTTCCGCACTGGCGCTCACTCACATGCTCTACTTCGCTGGTGAGTTTTTCATACATGGGTATTTCATTTCTAATTTGGCACATTAGCCGTTTTCACGATGGATTAATTTGCGCGAAATGTGTAAAACATTTCGCGCAAAATAACCCATCGTGAAAACGGCTAGTGCGTCACAATGCGTCCTCCTAGTCTGTGAAGGATACGCATTGGATTACTTCAATTCCTGCTAAATTATGTTCTAGGCAATTATTGATGACCCAGGTGCAATTTGGCTCGGTGACTCCTACAGGGTAACTTGAGGTCATCTGAGGTCACCACTCACCGACACCTTTTTGTCAACAACTCTCGACAGAATGAGAACAGGGAGTTCAAAACCGCCACCACTGTGTGTCTCGTCAAGTCGAGTCTCCCGATATAGAACATGACGTACATACACACCTACTTGGATTACTACTAGATCTTGACCTGAGGTCAAATTTTGAAGCTGACCTAATCCAGTCATCATGCATATGGTTCAAAGTGCTTTGATAAGAAAAACACGATGGCGCTAAAATTATTGCCTTATCTTTATTAGATCAAGAACTATCGGCGGAAACTTTGACAAGAAACAGCGTGACATTTGGTGACCTCTGCTGCCTCAACAATTGACCTGAGCTTAAATGTGATACTTGAGTGATTTTATTGATTCAAGAGCTTTCGATTTTCCCCCGTTTGCTTCTGCTTTATTATAGTTCACAATATTTGTTTTTATTATTTCTTAGGGATGTTGGATCATGGAGCGAGGTCATACAGTTGAAGAAGAATAATAATTATATTTGATGACCGCTGGTGATCTCATTATTGAATAGAGCCAGTGAATGAAATTGTTTTGACACGAGTTTGGACAGATTATCGAACAATATTTTGCATTCCGTCCACTCCCTTCTTAAGATCCAAGTTCCAGTGGTTGTTTAAACACACCCCCAGCATGTCGTGGAAAGTTCGAAGGCCCAGTGAGACCCGGGATAAATTATCAGTGATATTTTTACCACTATTACATTCTGTCATGTAAATGCAAGTCGTGTTTGCACTAGACATACAAATTGATGAAATAGGTTCTGAGGCTGTCCGTCTGATAGTTTGTACGTTCAAAGAAATACAAAATTATTTATCCTATTTGCTTTACCTAAAGACCAGGACGGCACATGACAATGCCTTTTCAAGAACCGTCCTGTAATTGCGCATCAGGAAGTTTATTGACGGATCCAGGAGTAGTTTCTCACTCACAAGCAGCAACTAATCTAACTTGAGACAGTTCGTTGAACGTATAGGCCATGTATCTTACCATATGGACTTGGACGGCCCTCCAATGGCTTACTGGCTGATGACTGGGCTCATGCGTCACATGATATTGGCTTCAGAGAGTTAGCAACGGCACCCAGCAGCCGATGCAGACGGCTTTCGAACGATTCCCCCTGCACCATTTGTCTGCGAGGCTCCAACAACGTCGATATAAAGGCACACACACGATTTATGTGCGATACATTATGAAACTTATCTGCATTATTATAAAGGAAATATTTTGGAACGATATTGTTATCAATTTGAATAACTGCATCGGTGTTGCACTTTCATGTGTGTGTGTGTGTGTGTGTGTTTTTTTTTACTCTGGAATGGATTTCCGATCAGAATTACTTGCTGAAGATAATATTTATATATTCAACAGTTGTAGGTATGTTGATAAAATAAAAGAGGTAATCAGATGCTTCATAGGTAGTTGATGCTTATGTTTATGTTTGATTGTAATATCGCCAACAGATAAAACAGCACTTACAGGTGAAGTCATTGCTTAAAAGACGTGTTGCAGCCGAGGCCGAGCATTAAATCTCATTTTTAACAGCTCAGAGGATTTCTATAAATAACTTGAACATTTATTTTTTCGTCTGCTTGTTGACGATTCTCGTGCTTCTTTTGGGTATCAGCCGCTTGAGAAAAAACAAATGCATTACAAAATACCAATTTTGCATGGCATATGCAATTTGATATGCAAATAATTGAGCTAAACTAAATCGAACGGAGTCTCACAGACCACATATGCTAAGAGTTAAAATCCTAATATACACGATCTGCAACATCTACAAGTCTCTCTGTGAGATCTATATTTTGTGTAATGATCAATATCATGCCAAGTATTTATTTTAGTGTTAAAAAACACACATTTAGCATGCGCCCTGGAGGGGAGGGATGCGAAATTTTCCAATCCCTGTTTTTTCGAGAATAGCGGAACAAATGCGCGGTGCAGCGCCGCCGTTTTTTGCATACCTGTTTTTAAATAAGCTACCCATAATATGTAAAATTATTGGCCTCGAGTCATCTCAGGTCAGGTCACCAGATTAGGTCACGTGATGACCTCACCTCCAAAAGGGTTTCGGTCGTATGTAGCCACAGTTTAAAGGCGATCGGTTTAAAGCTTGAAGGATATCATAAGGTCATTGATACCTACAGTTTGCTTATCTAGAATTTCTGATATCAGCGACCTAAAATCAGGGTTAATGTCGTGACCACCAACAGTTGTTTGTCGTCGCCAACAGCCACCAACAGTCAACAGTCGTCAAACGTATTGCTTTATCTTCATTATAACTAATAAACAAAATACTTTTAACTTTAAAAGTAATATGTGAGAAAGAAAAAACATAATTATAAAAAAAAACTTTTTTGACCATTTATGACCTCTGGAGCCTTAACTATCGACCAAAGCTCAAATTTGCGGACTAGCTGGCAAAGGAAAATTTCAAGAGCTTTTGACTGCGTTATTTTTTCGTTTTCACTTAGCTATCACACTTCTTGAGATATTTGGGGGTAATTAGCACTCAGGAGCGATAAAATACATCATACTATAAATATGTAATACGATAAAATATGGATAAAGACCATACGTAAGATTGTATTCTGTAGTTTAAAGTTGCCAAGCGACAGCCTTTTGCTCCGCTTACTCATCCCCAAGGTTCCGAGCGTGCAGCTCCTCCATGATGAGCTCGTGGTCCGCGTCGTTCAGCTCCCAAGCCCCACACTCGATCGCTGAGTTCATCTGTCTTTGCCGCAGGCCAGCCGTCCTGAACTTCTGTGCGGCGCTCATCGCGAAGCCAGTGCGCAGTACGAGATGGGACGGTTCGTGTACTCTGTGCGGGTTGGTACTATACCAACGCTTATTCTTTGAAATACTTATTCCATTGAAAACGCTTGGTGAGCGACGAATGTATGACGGAATGACGGGCGGTATTACAAATGCTGGAAGGCATTTTGTGTCTTCGTCAGGATGACTGACTGTGGGCACTACGAGGCGACGATTAAACTTCTTGTTTTTGTTCCTCCCAGTACCGGACTTGTGAACACGGCTGATCCCTTTGCTACCAGCCATGCGATATGTAGGTACGGTGGCTAATCACTACCAGTTAAAAACTTAATGCAGGCATTTACAGAAATAAATTAAATTAACAACTAAAGCTTAAAACTCGTATCATTACCATCATTACTTAAGGTTCAACACTTCTATGCAGCGCTCATTGCGAAGCCAGTGTGCAATCATATAATATAAGTACAAATCATATAGGTACAAAACTCTAATAATTACTTAAGGTACAAAACTCATATTATTACCATACATAAACATGGTAGCCAAATGCGCCAAATTAAATAAATTATTAATTGTATATTAAAATTAAAGAACAAACCTCACCTTAACGTAACCTTAAAAACCTAACCTTAAAATTAACACTCAACAAACCTAACCTTAAAATTAACCTCACCTTAACGTGACTAGTCTATGTCTATCACGATGTGAGCCTTGTTTGACACTCGTCTAAAACTGCTAGCAGTAACATAATTGCACGCCCCCTCGCACGCATGCTCCTGAGTCCTTTGCTTAGTGGTTAGTGTTCCACATGCTTAGTGAAACAGTTTAGTTCCACAGCTAACTTGAAATGTGATACTACCAGATCAAGAACCAACAGCCAATCAAGCCCTGAACTCTAATCAAGATATGGACGCCTGATAGAATCAATCTAATTTCAGTCCATAAATTAACCTAAAACCTAAACCTAAAGAAAAAATCAGCCGCGCGATTTTGTATCTGCACCCTCGTTACGCAAATATTTAACAAAAATATATCTTTCATAAATTAAGTTTAAACCCTTGTTTGAGACTTGCATAATTAATAGATATAACGATATAAATGACTTGAGTCTCAAAATTCAAAAATATTCAAAAAAAGGTCACTATATTTCGGCACAAACCTTCATCAGGTGACTGAGAACAATTGCCAAGACAAAATTAACATACAAGATATCGCGAACGTGTTACATGTTTTACAAGCACTTTGAAGTATCTATCTATATTATGTTAAGAGTTTGTGGCAAAATGTTGCTAGTGACCTCAGATG
>VOPJ01011597.1:0-29758 GCA_014673585.1 Semibalanus balanoides
TCAGCTTGGACGGCGGACATACGCAGAGCACCGCGCCGTGCGGGAGGGGGGGGGGGACATGACGCAGGACGGCTGGCCCGACCACGGCAGCAGCTGCAGACCCGTGACGTGACGTCAGACGCTGTGAGACTGTGACGTCACCGTGTGAACTTGTGACGTCAGACTGAAATCCGACACACTGGATTGTGATATCAGACTAGACTTGATTTGGAGGACTGGACTGGCGAAGGCCGGCCGGCCGCCCGGAGCGGCGCCGGTGCTGACATCTGTGTGTGATGCGGAGAACTACTGTGCTGCCGCTATTTTCAGTACAGCTTTCGCAGTCGTGGCTATTGCGTGTGTGACTGTGGTGAACAGCGCTGTGAGGATGGAACAGAGGCGCCTCAAACTGACAGCGTGCCGAGTCCAGCATCCAACGTCCACTGTTCAGATCTACAGCTATCCAACTTAGTCGATAATTCAGAGGTATTTTAACGGGAAAAAAATCACAGCTCACCGCAATCGTGCTAACAAAAAAGCATAAATAGCGACGAAAGAACGGACGTCGTTTTCATCACGATCTCATTATCACCATGTGTGCATTCAAGACAGGTACGCGTAGGAGTAACCAGATGCCACGATACTCGGTGCCCCGTCATGTCATGAATGTATTGTCTAAATGGTGCACTAAAAGGTGCATAGATTCCAGCGGTGGCACATCATTGCACTACACACACACACACACATCCTGCATAAAATATGGTATGCAGCTAAACGGAAACGAAACATCTCCAGATATAGGGATAAAAATCGAGGTTCCAAAAACGAGTAACAAGAACGCACAAGAAGCTCGTAGAAAGTGCAGGAAGTCTGCGCCCGAGGAGCTGATTAAGCGGCAACACCGCAGACAATAGGTTTAACCAGGGCGATGTTTTTTGACAAATGTACACAGTGCGGACAAAAGTGACTTCGAGCGCTAACCAATCAGAGACAAGACGATATTTTCCAACCAATAAGCAAGAGGAAAATGCCGCTGATTGGTTAACGCCTCAAGGTAACACCGCCCACACCGCGTATATGTTAAAGGAACATCACCCCCCACGTAATGCCGCACCTTCAACATTGAACAGGATAGCAAAATACCACCGTTTTCGTTTGTAGGAGAATGTACATCGGTAAGTAATGTTCGCAGTATCAATATTGCCTACGATGCGCGCGAAGTCGGACACTTGCGCATCCGCCGGTAAGAAGGATCTGCCCACAGGCGCGTGCAGCGGTGCAGAGTACACAAGAAACACAAGAAAAAGGAGACACAGCACACGGCCTTCGCCCCGTTTTACCCGCTGCCTCCTTCGAGAGAACACCACATTTGTCGCTGCCTTTACTGACCCGTTCAATCACAACTCTAACGAAGACTCGGAAACGTACCATTTATAGCGTGTGACATAAGTATACTTTTTAGGATTTGGCAGACTTGTTGCGCCCCTGGTTCTACATCACGGTGGTTTCGTTACCGATGGCTGACTGTACTGGCCCAAAGAGGCGCCGCCGGTAGCCGCTCCTTTGGCGGGTTACTCCCGGGAGGCGGCGGCGGTGGCACGCTTCTGCTCTCCGTCCATGATGAAGCTAAGCAGGTCGATCTGCGTCACGATGCCGATGATGACCTGCTTCGTCTCCACCTGGTTCTTGTCCACATCTACTGGACAGAAAACAGGCCAGAGACGATCAAGAATGAGTCGCTTCAGCCTTCAGTGTTCGGTGGCGACTTGCACTGTTAGCTAGGAGTTTGCAACTGATCGAGCGATGTAGCGACGTATGAGGAAGCCAGCTGCTGTGGGAACTACAGCTCATTACTACATGTTTATTATTACTGCATTTACTGATCAAGTCTTATTATCATGGCTAATAATCCCAATCACCTAGAAAAGCGACCGAAGACAGCTGTACCGGTGTTCCGTTATTAGGCCGAAACTGCAGCTGAAACGGCTTTGCTTCCATTAACAACACGGCCATTCGGCTGGTCGGGCCTAATCCAATACAGATGAACGAGGGAAGCACCTCTAGCTAGTTAGACAGACAGACAGACAGTGACGGTTGATCAGGTGGACTTACACAGCTTCTGATCGTGTACGATCAGGGCGAAGTGATCCTTCTCCAGAATACGTGACAGTGTGCCCAGCGTCTTGTCCAGCGGCACCTTATGGAACTGACTGTACAGCACCTACAAGGGGAAAGAAATATATTAGCGATTGGAGTCACACTCGCACACTGGCGGATCCAGAACCTGGGCATGGGGGGCTAAATTTCAAAAAGTTACATCAAATTCTAAAAACTCATCGGATTTGGCTTCCTTGTACCTTACTGAACGGTTTAGACATATGCCTTAATAAAGTTTATTAGATTTCCTCTATAGTGGAATATATGTCAATTTCGTCAATTTCAAGAATATGGGGGGCTACGCCCCTGCCGCCCCCCCCCACTGGATCCGATAGTGCACTCGCAGGTATGTAAAAAGTGTATGTTATAAGCGTACGGGATGGCCAGCGCCTTGAAACAAGAAACATACGCGATCTCCTCATAGAAGCACCACAAACCATGACACTCCGATAAAACGCAAACCATCTGATTACCACCTATCACTCAATCCTTTTCACAGCGCGGCATCACGCCAAACCCGCCGGCTACACCAGCAGACGGACAACGGACACATCAGGGGTGGGTTCCGTTCAGAAGGAGGCCGACACCGGCAATGTCGCTCACCTGGTCTACAGCTGAAGAGGGCTCCACACGGCGGCTGACGATTTTGGTCATCAGGGAGCCGAGCGTCACCATACCACGCACATCACTGCCGACGACAGACATCACACACGTCAGTGGACATCACACACGTCAGTGGACATCACACACGTCAGTGGACATCACACGCGTCAGTCGGGGTGGACACAACATGGACAATATCGATCAGTAAAATGTAATGCCTCTAATGCTTACTTTTGACACGTCCATTAAAAACTGATTCCATCCAAAATTAACCAAATTCAAAATGTAATGACTGACCGCAAAACCTACTGCCATCTCGGTAAGTTGCCCGATCCCACCCTGACCAGGATTGTCACAGCCCTGACCCGGCCTGGTGGCCGCGCTGACCCTGACCCGGCCTGGTGGCCGCGCTGACCCTGACCCGGCCTGGTGGCCGCGCTGACACTGACCCGGCCTGATCGACGACGGGCAGCTGGTCGAAGCCCTCCTTGTTCATGATGTCGATGGCGTCCTGGCAGCTGACCGAAGGCAGCACCGTGAGCGGCGTCGCCACGTCCAGCAGGGAGACCTTCAGGTCACACCACCTGGCGGCGCACACGACACGGCCGTCATAATCATAATCATGTATTTTGGAAACATCCATACTGCATGGGTTTTCAGTTTTCCACGTAGTGACATATAAGAGGCAAATGAAACATACAAATACATGTTAAAACAAATACACTAGTACCAACCACACACTGCATTCATAAAACAACGACGCCGCAGTTACTACGCACAGCTGTGATCACATCAACAACTTCGTTTCACCTTTTTCCTTGATGCAGCGAGCTTTCAGTGAGGCATCTGACACCTTATGGGCAGCTCATTCACACTCGCGTCGCGCGACTCAAAAATGAGCGCCGTGCAAACTCAGTCCGTACACGAGGGACCTGCAGTTGCTGATCACGAGCCGCTCTAGTGCTGCGACTGGAGACATCGGCGCGGTAGGTGATTGTCGCGAATTAGTTCGGGAGCATTGTGTGTGGATCAGCTTTAATTACATGGTGTGAAGGTCACGCTCACCGTCCAGCTCTCCACTCGACCACCAAGCTCCCTGAGTGAACGCAGTCACTCGATGCGGCGGCCCAAGTCCATGGACGATGCGAAACAAAATCATGCCACTTTCTGAGCAGACTTTCAGTTGGTGGTCGGTTCGTAACAGCCTCCCCAAACAGACATGCAATACCCTTATATGGGGAACACTACACGCCTCTACAAGCACGCCTAGTTTTGGGCGCGGCATTAACGGCGACGTATTCTGGCTAGCCCAATAGCACACAGTACAACTCGCCTGATGCTCGAAATGTTTTGTCCTCAGCCAGGGCTGTGTCCACGGTGACACCCAGTACTTTCAAGACTGAACAGGGGCAATTTCAAGAATTTCCAAAAAAGTATGGTAAGTTCGATTCAAGTGTTTTGACGCCGAGACTTGAGGATAATCATTTCCGTCTCTGTGGGGTTAATTTTTAACCTGTTCTGAGTAAACCAGTTCAGTTGCAATAGAAAATTGTTTTTCACCCGCGTTCTTTAAGGTTCCTGAAAGGTTCGTGTGGGATGTCAGTGTCGAAGTACTGGGGTCATCCGGCGTACATCACAACTTTGCCATGCGGTAGTGCTGTGGCATGGTCCGTTGGTAAACAATCAAAATAGTAAAAGGTTCCCAGTAATGGAGCCCTGCACTAACCGTGGACACTGTTAGCTCGCGGCTGGAGCCACCTTTGATTGACTGGGTTCGCCCGCTGAGCCCCGCACGGAACCTCTGTGATCTATCCCGTAACCACCCAGCTTCTCCAGGAGACCGCCATGCTTTCGACACTGTCGAACGCCTTCGATGTGTCCGCGTGACAAGTGACCGTCCGCGTCACTATCGATGTTTGTCTGTGCACGTATGTGACAGTATCGAGCAGGGCCGCCTCGGTGGAGACCAGGGCGAAACCCATACTGTTCAGACACAGGATGTATGGCTCAGGAGATAATCATGAGTTGGGAGCACACCACGCGTTCACGGAGAGCTTTGACACGACAGGCAATAATCGATATGGGCCTATACTTGCTTGGATCACTGCACGTCACCACCCTTTGTGAAGAGGAACAACGGTAGCGGCTCGCCTGCGCTGGTAGCTCACCAATTGGCTATACTACTGTTTATGACATTAAGATGTGTGGCGCACAACATGAAATGTCATTTCGAATCATGGCGATGTAATACCGTCAGCTCCACTCGCTTTAGATGATCCCATCCGCTGCAGGGCCGCGGACCAGCCGGGCAGAGTCGCTGCCGCGGCTGAATGCCTCCACTGCAGACACGCGGTGGGCGAGGTGGAGCGTCTCCCGGTGTCTGACCCGCCCAGGTTGTCCGCCTGGGGGGGGCGGGGGTAAGAAGCCGATGGTCGCGAAATGTTGTTAGCCGGTCAAAAGCCTGCTTGCTGCTTTTGGTCTGTCCTGGGTTTCGGCTCAGTTTTCTTGACGAAACAAGGAATCGGCGGATGTCTCGCCAGGTGGTGGATTTAGAGCGCCTAAAGGATGCGTCAGCGACGGAGATTCGCGGGAGGACCGGCCGACGGGTTAATACGCAGGAGGTTCGGAAATATTTCACAGATCTCGGACATGTCAATATAGAATGGCTTTAAAATTGACGGATATGTAGCAGTGAAAAGGCGTTAGGGAAAGGTAGAGCGTTTCGAGGTCAAACCGTGCGATCGCCTGCGTGGACCACCCAGCGACCATCCAATGTGTTCCGAGATCGGCAGAATATTCCGTTAGCTCACCGTAGGAAGTCACAAAATCCTTAGACGTACATTTAAAAGTAGGCTGAGGATCCTTAATAATGATCTTAGTTCTGATATAGAATAATACACGCATCACGAATGTCGAACAAGGATCGGCAGCGTGAACAGAGTTCGATCGCGCTTTTCAGAGTTAAAAATTCTGGCCAATATGGGGGTCGAACCCGGGGGGGGGTTACAAAGTTATAATGGTAGCATGGGCGTCACTTCTCGTACTTGCCCATAGGGTTACATGTTAAAAAGCCACTTTTCAAGCCAAGTTTTCGAGACTTTCTTCAAAGAAATATATAAAAGTTTTATCATAGAAATAAAGGTTTAGAGTATTTATTTTGATTTTTGGGATCAAAATGTCAAGCCCAACCAACGGTTCTCGGGTTATTAGTCAAAGTATGCAATCGCGACGCCCGCCGACTACTTTTGTGAGTACCAAGATGGCCGCCGTCATAAGACAACTCTGCCAATGGGGGTCGCAGGGACATGCTACCATTACGCTTATATGCTCATTGATCGAAACCAAACGCGCCATCACATGTCGCGAGTATGAATGCAGCATCTCTGGTATATTATTCCAGATCTGGTTGTGGCCTTCACTTTTTGGTATGGTTTTTAGTCTTTATAGTATATTTCTAGTGTATACCCAAAACAAACTTTGAAGTACCCAATGAATGGTGCCCCTGGCCCTGGTCGAACCCATGACATTCGCGTTATTAGCACAACGCTCTAACCAACTGAGCTAACCGGCCGCAAAACGAAGCGGCTCGAATGCTGTAGTGATCATCATTACTCTTGGCTAGCGAGATGGGATTGCGCCAATCAGAGAAAACACGCTGCTTGAAGCCATACCGATACGAGTATAATCAATTAGACATAGTACTTAGTAGAGCCGGGGCGATAGAGGAACGTACATCCACCATTGTTCTATTTCGTGTAAGCATTAGAGGTGCAGACTGCAGACAATCCGTAATCTTTTGTCACAGCCTAGTCACGGCCGCGGGATGAGCTGGCAAGTACAATGCTAACCATATGACACTCACGGCCGTGACCAGTTCTGGTCCCAGCGCTGGGACGCTGGGACCAGAATTCTGCAACTCGAGTAAGATATCACTGCCAAACATGAATTGAGTATGACCCTTTGTTTTTTTTCCTTGAAATACATTGAGTTGAGTTGCGGACAGTTGAGTTGAGTTGAACAAACAAGCAGATAGCTCAAATTTAGACTACTCACAGTAACAAAATGGCAATACTCTGTACATTTTACAGATGCCACAAGCTGACAACTAAAAGGATCATAATGTAAAACATACAAGCAACTAGTTTGTGTTATCACTCAGCCAGTGCCCTGGTGCAGTGGTGCATAGCAGCACAGACCATCAGTTGAAGCTCCCACAATATATGGGGATAGGTACTGTTGTGGACAAGGCAGTGCTGCAGTAGATTAAGCCAGAACAGGGATTACACACTACACACTACGTCACAGGGTGCATGGCAGGCAGAACGGCACAGCTACCAAGCCTGGCTTACCAGCTGATATCCACAGAAGGGCCGCCAAGACATGGCCGGGGCAGATGGAACTCGTCAGACAGCGACACACACCAATCGCTACACAAAACGCATGTAAGCAAATGTGTGTGAACTGAGCTCAGAAAATAAGGAAAAACGTTGAATGATCGAACGTGCTACCGGGTAATTGTAATTACCTACGCTCTTTCTAAACTAAACTAGAACTAAATCAAAACAATGCGATGGCAAGTTTGGGCGACAAGTGGAAGAAAATTGACGGTATAAAAAGACGTGACAAAAATATAAAGACAAAAAATCACATTGCGACACATTTCGATGGCCATTCTGCCGGTAAGACCAGTGATCCTGCTATATTAGTACACTACACCAATTATTCTGCTAAATTAGTCCACCATCTTCCTCGTTCCGGCCGCGTAATTGAACATGCGTAAACAATAGGGTGTAAACTTTATGCACAGGGGTAGTAGTAGATAGAATAAGAGGCAAGGGGAGCGGGTTGCTCATGAGGTGCTGCCTCTTCTCTCTAACTGTGAAGAGCCCATGTGGTAGAAATGGGCTCTTAACAACCAAGTGCAACCCCAATGATTTTCAAAAAGTTACGCCTCTGGCGTCAACCTAACCATTATTTCAGCCGACACGCTTCGTTAGTCCGTTACGTCCACCCAGCCACCAGCGCCCCATAAAACTCACCGTCACCAGCGCCCTCTATAGCACCATCACCAGTGCCCTCTATATCGCCCTCACCAGCGCCCTCTATATCGCTCTCACTAGCGTCCTCTATATCGCTCTCACTAGCGTCCTCTATATCGCTCTCACCAGGTGTCCCTGTCGGCGCTGGGCTTGCCGTCCGTGAACTGCCGTTCGGCCATCCAGTCGTCGTCCATGAACTTGGTCATGTAGTTCCTCACGCTGTCAGGCAGCAGCACCACGACACGCGCCGACGCCGGCAGGTCCTTGGCCACCTGAGTGCAGAGCGACGCAGGGGCTCAGCTGACGCTAGTGATGCCGCGGGGCCGCCAGTACACCGGGAGGCACGCATCTGGGGTAACGCAACTGATGTGTTTGGCCCGTTATAGCCGGCGGAGAAACGGACAGACGCAGAACAAGACAGATGGTGGTACACACAACCCTTTGTGTCCACCAGGGTTGAGACATACGCGGCGATTATTATATCTGATGGACAGTAACTGAGGGAAATTAAAACTTGCCACATGGTTTCAGAAAGTTAAATTAATGACATGAAAGCAGCATGTCAAAGTTATTGCCTAAATAATCACTTTTCAGGAGGTTCTCAGAGTCAGACCTGTCCTCCGGAGGTTCCTAGAAAATACCGTCGATTATGTAATTGGGTGACAAACATTTAGAAGCAATGATAATCGTGAGGACAGTTGTCGTATTTGTATCCCACCCCTGCACTGGGCTGTCTGACGGTAGCGTCTGGCGATGTAAGCGCAGGTCATGCTGAGACACGTCAGTCACAGTACCTGCATGGCGGCCCAGACGGCCGATCCACTGCTGGCGCCGCAAAACAGGCCCTCCTCGCGGATCAGCCGGCGACCCATCAGCAGCGACTCCTTGTCACCGCACTTCACCCACTTGTCCACCACAGACTTATCTGAAACACGCAGCAGAGCTCAGTCATCACAAACACTTCACCCACTTGTCCACCCACAGACGGTTTATGCTTGAAAACACGCAGCAGGCTCAGTCATCACAACACTTCACCCACTTGTCGCACCACAGACTTATCGAAACTACGCAGCAGAGCTCCAGTCCATCACAGAACACTTCACCCACTTGTCACCACAGCATTATCTGAAACACGCAGCAGAGCTCAGTTATCACAAACACTTCAACCCAGCTTGTCCACCAAGATTTTGAAACCGGCAGCAGAGCTCAGTGTGATCATCAAAACACTTCACACTTGTCACCACAGATTTTGAAACACGCAGGCAGAGCTCAAGTTATCACAAACACTTCCACCCCTTGTCCACGCACAGACTTAGTTGAAACAGCAGCAGAGCTCAGTTATTCACAAACACTTCACCCACTTGTCCACCAGCAGATTTATCTGAAAACCGCAGCAGAGCTCGAGTCATCACAACACTTCAACCCATTCCAGCCACAGACTTATCTGGAAAACACGCAGCAGAGCTCAGGTTATCACAAACACTTACCACTTGTCACCACAGACTTATGGCTGGAAAGCACCAGCAGAGCTGCGAGTCATGGCACAAACACTTCACGCATTGTCCACCACAGACTTATCTGAAACCGCAGCAGAGCTCAGTTATCACAAACACTTCACGCACTGTCCACACACAGACTCATCTGACACACGCAGCAGAGTCAATCATGCACAAACACTTCACCCACTGGTGTCACCAGATTTATCTGAAACACGCAGCAGAGCTCAGTTATCGGACAAACACTTCACCCACTTGTCACCACAGACTTATCTGAGCCACTGCAGCAGAGCTCGTCATCACCACTTCAACCGCACTTGTACACCGACAGACTTATCTGAAACAACGCAGCAGAGCTCAGTCATCACAAACACTGTCACCACTTGTCCACCACAGACTTGTCTGAAACACGCACAGAGCTCAGTGCACCGACAAAACACTTCACCCATTGTGCACAGAATTATCTGAAGACCGCAGCAAGGCTCAGTTATAAAACACTTCACCGCATTGTCCACCACAGCTTATCTGAAACACGCAGCAGAGCTCAGTCATTCACACACACATCGGCCACTGTGTCCACCACAGATTTATCTGAAACACCAGCAAGAGCGTTCAGTTATCACAAACACTTCACCCACTTGGTCCACCACAGATTTAATCTGAAACACGCAGCAGAGCTCTCAGTTATCACTGCACTTCAGCCCACTTGTCCCACCACAGACTTATCTGAAACAGGCAGCAGGAGGCTCAGTCATCACAAACCTTCACCCACTTGTCACCACAGATTATCTGAAACACGGCAGCAGAGCTCAGTTATCACAGAACACTTCACCCACTTGTCCACCACAGACTTATCTGAAACACGCAGCAGAGCTCAGTCACCACAAACACATCGGCCAACGCAACAACCACATCTTAATCATCGATCATGGTTGTCACAACGAACTCAACTTAAATCAAAATGCAAGAAGCTTGAGTCTACGAATCGCATTCGACTCGAAATGTTGCCAGAGCAGTCCAAACCCGACAGGTCTCCACGAAAACTTAGCTTCCATCCACCACCTCTAGTCTATCAGACCCTATCACATTCCCTACCCCTATCCCATGCGTCCGGAAAACGAACTGCTGAGCACGCACCGAGTACAGTCGGGTAGAAGTCGTAGCCGATGCCTTCCACCTCGTAGAACTGTCCCTCGACCACCACGTCAGGCTCGTGCGCCAGGATGGAGCCAAACGGATCGACACCGACGACGGTGCAGGCGACGCCGGCGTCGCGCAGCTTCCTCCCGACTCCCGACACGGTGCCACCAGTACCGGCGCCTGTACACATGGCCGGGGGTAAGTACGGTGCCACCAGTACCGGGCTGTTACACAGTGGCGGGGTAAGTACGGTGCCAACCAGTAGCCGGGCGCTCTGTACACTGGCCGGGTAAGTAACGGTGGCAACCAAGTAACCGGGCCGCTGTACACGTGGCCGGGGGTCAGTTACGGTGCCGCCCAGTACCGGGCGCCTGTACACATCGGCCGGGGGTAAGTACGGTGCCACCAGTACCGCGCGGCTGTACACATGGCGGGGGTAATACGGTGCCCCCAGTACCGGCGCCTGTTTACAGCAGGTGTAGGTCAGTCTGTCAAGGAGGGAGCGGGGTGCAGCGGCTCGTACAGGTCTGTCACAGGAGGGAGCGGGTCAGCGGCTCAGTACAAGTCTGTCACAGGAGGGAGCGGGTCAGCGGCTCAGTACAGGTCTGTCACAGGAGGGAGCGGGTCGCGGCTCAGTACAGCTGGTCTGTTCATCAGGAGGGAGGGGGTCAGCGCTCAGTACATATGTGTCACAGGAGGGGAGCGGGTTCAGGCGCTAGACAGCTGGTCGTCACAGGAGGCGAGCGCGGTCAGCGGCTCAGTACAAGTCTGTTCACAGGGAGGGAGCGGGTCCAGCGGCTCAGTACAGGTCTGTCACAGGAGGCGCCTGTACACATGGCCGGGGGTAAGTACGGTGCCACCAGTACCGGCGCCTGTACACATGGTAAGTCAGTCTGTCACAGGAGGGAGCGGGTCAGCGGCTCAGTACAAGTCTGTCACAGGAGGGAGCGGGTCAGCGGCTCAGTACAGGTCTGTCACAGGAGGGAGCGGGTCAGCGGCTCAGTACTGGTCTGTCACAGGAGGGAGCGGGTCAGCGGCTCAGTACAGCTGGTATCCCACGCCGGAACACCAACACAAAATGGCCATTGTTATAGGGGAATTACAACAGCACAGCCTCAATGGTCATAAACAGTCTTCCCGCTTTTTGTTCACACCATGCCAAGGTATGGTGGTACGAAGGGCAGTCAAATGACATGACTGAGCAATGCGTTTTGTAGACCACCTCCTGCGACACCCACGGGTAATGAAGGAAATACAATTTACACTGGCCTCGTTGAAAATATAAATTATGAATCTTAACGACTGTGACCACCTCCCCACGATCCCCCCTCACCGAGGACCACCATATCGACGCGTCCATCTCTGACCACCTCCCCACGATCCCCCCTCACCGAGGACCACCATATCGGCGCGTCCCATCTCTGACCACCTCCCCACGATCCCCCTCACCGAGCACCACCATATCGGCGCGTCCATCTCTGACCACCTGCCCACGATCCCCCCTCACCGAGGACCACCATATCGACGCGTCCATCGCACTGTCTCAGAATCTCCTCCGCGGTGGTGTCGTAATGGGCCAGCGGGTTGCCAGGGTTACGGTACTGGTCCAGGATGATCGCGTCGGGAATCTCCTTCTGCAGTCGCTGCGCTACAGAGATGTGACTCTCGGGCGAGTCCCACGAGGCCGAGGTGGGCGTCCGCACGATCTCAGCACCCAGCGCGCGCAGGGCGGCCACCTTCTCGTTGGACATCTTCTCTGGCATGACGATGATGGCGCGGTAGCCCTTGACGGCCGCCGCCAGCGCCAGGCCAATACCTGAGAGGAGAGGAGTGGGAGAGTCAGATAGGGCGGGGGAGAGGGAGCGGGGGTGGTCGTGAACTGAACGCAGGGGAGTGGGGTGATAGAGGTGTCGGAACGCAGCGGTCCAGACACGCGGCGGAGAGCGAAACTAGCAGCAACTCGAACACACAAGGCTATGCAATAGGGCGGGCCCTTTTAGACCGTTTGCTCGCAACGCCTTAGCGCACAAGAGTTGTAGGTGCCAAATTGCATGCTGACTACGATGCAATCAAGAAAACCATTCTATTTTGAATTATTCTGACCGCTCATCTTGGATTTGTGCTTTCGCGTTTACCAAATTTTTGTCATGTTTTGCTCTCTCACTTGCAAATTAGGAGTTGGCCGCCAGAAAACTGTTATGAGACATATAGTTCGAACATTAATGAATATTGTAATGCCAATCCGACCATTGTAGCTCATTCCATTCATCCGTGGCACAGCATATTTTTTGGGAAATGAGCGGAAATGAGCGTGTTTGTAGATGGCGCCAGCGCTCCGTTCATAGATGGCGCTAGTGTTAAGCTATGTTAAGCTATTGGCCAAATGGTGAATTCAGAAATTAGGGAGGCTGGTCTACCAGGATGGTATCTTCCGCATTTTTCACTTAGATACGCTGATCACTGCATTGCAATGTCGAGTCGTGGCGAAATAAATGCATAACCTAAAGATTATCATGTGACCACGTTAGTCTGACGTGTCCAAAAACAACCCACACCGCACTTCACACGCTGCCTGCGAGTGCATTCCAGCCGCTCGAGTAAAACGATTTCCCGTCGCTGCCCGCCCAGGTGGCAGCAGGTTTGAGTTCCGTCCGACCTCAAGCTGCTGTACCAGTGCGCCAAATGCGTGATGGCGGGTGACGGCAGTGCGATGGTGAGGCGAGTGCACGGGCGTCTCAACGAGTAAACATGGCGCGATTGTAAACGGCTCAGAGCCGTCTGCTCTGACTATATATGTCGAGAGAGTCCTAGCTTCACGCCGCTGGCGATACCCTGGCACTTGTATGTGGTGGTGTTTACGTGACAGTGTCACTCACATTGGCACGCACAGGAACCGCCCACGTACAGTGCAGGGTCGCAGGGCTGAGCTAGGACTCTCTCGACATATTATAGTCAGAGCAGAACGGTTCTGAGCCGTATACCATCGCACCACCATGTTGAGACGCCTGTGCACTCGCCTCACCACCACACTGCCGTCACCCGCCGCCACGCATTTCGCCCACTGGTACAGCAGCTTCAGGTTGGAGGTCAAACCTGCTGCCACCTGGGCGGGCAGCGACGGGAAACCATTTTACTCGAGCGGCTGGAGTGCACTCACAGGCAGCGTGTGTACTGTGTAGTGTGGTGTGGGTTGTTTTTGGACACGTCAGACTGACGTGGTCACACGATAATCTTCAGGATATGCATTTTTCGACACGACTCGACATTACAATGCAGTGATCAGCGTATCTAAGTGAGAACTGCAAAAGATACCATCCTGGAAGACCAGCCTCCCTAATTTCTGAATTGACCATTTGGCCAATAGCTATAACATAGTGATTACAACTAGCGCACCTATGAACGGAGCGCTTGGCGCCATCTACAAACACGCTTTTTCCAGAAAAAAAAAAGTTATGCTGTGGCCCGGATGAATGGAAATGAGCTAGAATGACTCCGGATTGGGCCCTTTAAAATATTCTATAAATGGTTCTAAACTATATGTCTCAATAACACGTTTCTGGCGGGCCAACAACCTAGATTTGCCAGTGAAGACGCAGCAAAACATGAAAAATTGGGAAAACACGAAAGCAACAAATTCGAGATGAGCGGTCAGAAGAATTCAAAATAAAATGGTTTTCTTGATTGCATCGTAATCAGCATACAATTTGGCACCTAAACCTCTTGTGCTCTAAAGCGTTGTGTGCAAACGGTCTAAAAGGGCCCGCCCTACTATCTAACTCCACAGACAAAAAATGCGACAATTAGTTTCAAGGCAATAAGTTTCAACCAGATTAGTGCCTGGATCCCGGTATCCAACTGATATTCGGAGCTATGCTGTCCTGTGTCCCACGATCTACATGGGACACCAGATCCAGGTACATAATAAGCCGAGGATCCACATCTATCCTGATATATTTTATGCCAAGGGACGCACTGGAATCCCTGAGCCAACTTCGGGATCCAGGCACGCCGGTAGGTACCCACTTCTTGCTAATTTTATAAAATGGGATAACTCATTAAAATATATGTTTGCTTGTAGGTACTATTGGTTCCCAAATAAGCGCCCCGCTGGGTTCGCCGGCACAGCAGTCAAAGGGAATATACCGCCCTGGGAAAAGTATGTGGATTGTGGAATGATGGAGATAACTGCCCAGATGAGTGGCACTGATCTCCAACATTCCACATACTTTTCCCATGAACTGCTGTGCCAGTCAACCCAGTGGGACGCTTATTTTGGAACCAATAGTACAAGGTAATTTGCAGGTGCTAATTGTCTACAATACATAGCACTATTGGTTCCAAAATAAGCGTCCCGCTGGGTTGGCTGGCACAGCAGTTTAAGGGAATATACTGCCTTGGAAAAAGCATGTGGATTGATGTAGATGAGTGCCAAGATGAGTGGCTCTCATCTCCATCATTTATCTCACCATTTTCCCAAGGCGTTATACTCCTGAAGCCTTCGCTGTGCCAGCCAACACAGCGGGACGCTTATTTTGGAACCAATAGTACATACTACATGCACAAAATAGAAATCACAGATTTTGATGTCAGGCCCTTCATCTTGTATTGTAAGATCTAAAGCTCGTTTAAATTAGAGATCCACTGATATCCCAGATCCTGAAACATTTTACGCCGAGGAATCCAGAAAGGTCCCATATCATTATTAATTTTGCGCAGAGGAATCCACTGGGATCCAATATATTCATGCATTTCCTGCCGAGGGATCCACTGTGATCCTAGATCCAAGTTCGTGATCAAGGCACAAGTCTGGTTTTAACAGTACTACTCAAATTCATTGCAATGTATCAGCCAGAATGCCCGTACACAAGCACTTCCTCAGACTGAGCCTAATTCCCCACCCCATAGAACCTGCCGGACTGGCTGCGCGTCACACCTAACTGCGCCGAGTACGAACCCAACACACACCTGACACCACATAACACTGAGTCTGACACGTCTACATATGACACACGTCCTGACATCGTCCGACCGGCCGCGTCTGTCCGTCCGTACCCGTGTTTCCGGAGGTGGGCTCGATCAGAGTGGAGCCAGCCTTGAGGAGACCCTTCTTTTCAGCGTCCTCCACCATGCGCAGCGCGATCCGGTCCTTAACGCTGCCGCCGGCGTTGAAGTACTCACACTTCACCACTGCAGCAGGTAGGAGAGAGAGAGAACAGACGGAGGTTATCAGCTGAGATGCAGACACGGAGACCACTGCAGCAGGTAGGAGAGAGAACAGCAGGTAGGAGAGAGAACATGACGGGCAGGTTATCTGAGGACTGCATGACACGGAGACCACTGCCACCAGGTTAGGAAGAGAAACAGAGGGAGGTTATCAGTGAGGATGCAGACCCTTCACCACTGGAAGCAGGTAGTTTAGAGAAGAACAGACGGAGGTTATCTGAGATGCAGACAACGGAACCATGCAGCAGGTTAGGAAGAGAGAACAGACGGAAGGTTATCTGAGACTGCAGACACGGCAGACCACTGCACGCAGGATAGGCAGAGGAACAGACGGAGGTTATCTGAGATGCAGCACTTCACGCACTGTCAAGCCAGGTAGGGAGAGAACAGACGGGGTTTATCTGAGAATGCAGACACGGAGACCACTGCAGCAGGTACGGAGAGAGAACAACGGATGGTTATCTGAGAATGCAGACACGGAAGACCACTGCAGGCAGGTAGGAGAAGGAGAACGACGGGGTTATCAGCTGCAGATGCAGACACGGAGACCACTGGCAGGCAGGTCAGGGGAGAGAACACGACGGAGGTTATCAGGCTGAGATGGCAGACACGGAGACCATTGAAGCAGGGTAGGAGAGAGAACGGACGGAGGTTATCAGCTGAGATGGGACACTTCAACCACTGGGCAAGCAGGTAGGAGAGAGAGAGAACAGACGGAGGTTAAAGGCTGATATGCAGACAGGCGGAGACCGATGCAGCAAGGTAGGAGAGGAACAGGACGGAGGTTATCAGCTGAGCGATGCAGACACGGAGTACCACTGCAGAGGTAGGAGAGACAACAGACGCGAGGTTATCAGCTGAGAGCGGACACGGAGACGCACTGCAGGCAGGTAGCAGAGGAGAACAGACACAGGGTTATTGAGATGCAGACACGGAGACGCTGCAGCAACGGTAGGAGAGAGAAAGACGGGAGGTTGATCAGTGAGATGCAGACATTGGGGCGGAGACCATGCAGCAGGTAAGAGAGAAACAGACCGGAGGTTATCTGAGATGCAGACCAACGGAGCCACTGCAAGCACGGTAAGGTAGAGGAGAAACAGCGGAGGCTTAATCATGAGATGCAGACACGGAGACCACTGCAGCAGGTCAGGAGAAGAGAAAAGACGCGAGAGGTTTATTGGCTGAGATGCAGACACGGAGACCAATGGCAGCAGGTAGAGAGAGAGAACAGACGGAGGTTATAGCTGAGATGCAGACCACGGAGACCAACTGCAGAGCAGGTAGGAGAGAGAACAAGACGGAGGTTATCAGGCTGAAGATGCAGTACGCGCACTTTCACCATAGCTGGCAGCAGGTAGGAGAGAGAGAGAACATGACGGATGGTTATCAGCTTGAGATGCAGACACGTGGGTCGCCAGGGAGACCACTGCAGCAGGTAAGGGAGAAGACAGACGGAGGTTAATCTGAGATGCATGACACGGGACCACTTAGCAACAGGTAGGAGAGAGGACACAGACGGAGGTTTATCCTGAGTGCAAGACACGGAGACCACTGCAGCAGTAGGAGAGAGAACAGCGGAGGTTAGTCTGAAGATTGCAGACACGGAGACCACTCGGCAGCAAGGTAGGAGAGAGAAACAAGACGGCGGTTATCTGAGATGCAGACAAGGAGACCACTGGCAGCAGGTAGGAAGAGAGAAGTACGGAGGTTATCAGCTGAGATGCAGACACGGAGACCACTGCAGCAGGTAGGAGAGAGAACAGACGGAAGGTTATGCTGAGATGCAGACACGGAGACACTGCGCAGGTGGAGAGAGAACAGACGGAGGTTTTATCTGAGATCAGAACACGGAGACCACTGCCAGCAGGTAGGAGAGAGAACACGACGGAGGTTATCGCTGACGAATGCAGACACGGAGACCACTGCGAGCAGGTGAGAGAGACACAGACGGAGGTTATCTGAAGATGCAGAACACGGAAGAACCATTGCAGCAGGTAGGCAGAGAGAACAGACGGAGGTTTATCAGCTGAGATGCAGACACGGAGCACCACTGCAGCAGGTAGGAGAGCAGACCAGACGGAGGTCTATCAGCTTGAGATGCAGACACGGCAGCTCACTGCAGCAGGTAGGAGAGAGAACAGACGGTAGGTTATTCAGCTTGAGATGCAGGACCGGAGACACTGCCCGCAGGTAGGAGAGAGAACAGACGGAGGTATCTTGATTGGCAGCACGGAGACCACTGTGCTAGCAGGTAGGAGAGAGAACAGACGGGGGTATATCCAGCTGAGAATGCAGACACGAGACCACTGCAAGCAGGTAGGAGAGAGAACGAGACGGAGGTTTATCTGAATGCGAACACGAGAGACCACTGGCAGCAGGTAGGAGAGAGAAAGACGGAGGGTTTCAGCTGAGATGCAGACAGTCGGAGACCGACTGCAGCAAGGTAAGGAGAGAGAGACCCGACGAGGTTTAAATCAGCTGGAGGAATGCAGAACACGGAGACCACTGCAGCAGGTAGGAGGAGGAACAGACGGCAGGTTAACAGCTGAGAATGTCGACCACGGAGGCCACTTGCAGCAAGGTAGGAGAGAGATCAGACCGGAGGTTATCAGCTGAGATGCGGACACGGAGGACCGCCAGCTGCAGCAGGTCAGGAGAGAAGAACAAGACGGAGGTTATCTGAGATGCAGAACGACGGAGGACCCAGCCTGCAGCAGGTAGGAGAGAGAACAGGAACCGGAGGTTTGCAGCTTGAGATGCAGACACTTCACCACTGCAGCAGGTAAGGAGAGAGAACAGACGGAGGTTATCTTGAGATGCAGACACGGAGACCACTGCAGCAGGTTAGGAGAGAGAACAGACGGAGGTTTATCCTGAGATGCAGACAGCGATGACCACTGCAGCAGGTAGGGCGAGCGAACAGACGGAAGTTATCAGCGTGAGAATGGCAGAAGGGAGACCACGTGCAGCAGGTAGGAGAAGAGAACAGAGGAAAACGCAGAGTTTTATCAGCTGAGATGCAGACACCGAGACCCAACTGCAGCAGGTAGGAGAGAGAACAAAGACGGAGGTTATCCTGAGATGCAGACACGGAGACCACTGCAGCAGGTAGGAGAGAGAGAGAGAACAGACAATGAGGTTATCAGCTGAGATCAGACACGGAGACCACTGCAGCAGGTAGGAGAGAGAACAGACGGAGGTTATCAGCTGAGATGCAGACACTTCACCACTGCAGCAGGTAGGAGAGAGAACAGACGGAGGTTATCAGCTGAGATGCAGACACGGAGACCACTGCAGCAGGTAGGAGAGAGAAGCAGACGGAGGTTTATCAGCTGAGGATGCAGACAGGAAGACACTGCAGCAGGTAGTGGAGAGAGAACAGACGGAGGTTATCGTGAGATGCAGGACAACGGAGACCACTGCAACGCAGGTAGGAGAGAGAACAGTACGGAGGTTAATCAGCTGAGATGCCAGACCCGGATGACACTGCAGCAGGTAGGCAGAGAGAGAAAGACGGAGGGTTTATCTGAGAGAGACACGGAGACCACTGCAGCAGGTAGGAGAGAAACAGACGGAGGTTATCAGCTGAGATGCAGACACGAAGACATGCAAGCCAGGTAGGAGAGAGAACCGACCGGAGGTTATCTGAGTGCAGACACGGAGACTACTGCAAACTGGTAGGAGAGAGAACAGCGGGGCAGGTTATCTGGAGACTGCAAGACACGGAGACTCACTGCAGCAGGGTAGAGGAGAGAGAACAGACGGAGGGTTATCCCTGAGAATGCAGACGACGGAGGCGCACCAGAGACGGCCGGGGCTGCCATTGGTGAGGCCAGTGGTCACGCGCGGTCAGATTCAGCGGCGCGCAGCTCATGTGGCTTAATCCTTAAAAGCTACCGGCGCGTATTTCAACGCAGTGGATAAGTGGATCAATACTAGAGTAAAATATCGCAATGTGGCAAACATCAGAAGAAATGTTGGGCATGCAAACACCTTAACGTGATACAGATTTAAAATAATGAATACAGGCAAATCATTAAGTATAGTACAGCCTAAATATATTGGTTAATATAAAAGAAAGTAGCCCGACCAAAATTAGAAATACGAATAGGATTGCTAGATGAAGATTGGCTCAAACAAAAAATGACACGAATCTGTACAGCGTAAAACTAAAACCACATGACCTCAATGGAACAACATCTACGCCATAGGATGTTGACCAGCCAATCTAGCGTTCGGCAGAGATAGAGAACTCACAGACTTCGCACTTGATGCCAAGGCTCTGCGGGATTTTGTTGAGTCGCACCAACGGCGTACGACCGATCTGGTGCAGAATGTTCGGCATAATTTTGTGCTCATCCCGGCTGGAAAACCGAAATACGAGTTAGTAGGGATAATGAACGATCAACTATCTGGACAATGGGATCATTTCCATGCACTATGCATAGAACACAGGTGACAGATAACCCCACCGCCTCGGTCGACAGACAGACAGAGCTGAGAAATTGTCTCTAACTCTATTCTCTGCACCGAACTTCGTGACACTTCGCTCCTTCTTTCCCTTTGCATCGTTAAACATCCCCATAGTTAAACATCGTTAAACATCCTTCCCCATAGACTTTAGCTGTAAATTCCCTGCTCGGAGAGGCGAAGCATCAACACACTCCAAGCTGGTACAGCGATTCTATACGAAAATCTAGATCAACATTAACGCCACCAACTTTAATACAAAAGATAAGAGCCAGCACACATCATATTTCTAGCAATAACCCATACATATTAATATAAGGTTTTGATGCAAATTCCATAAAGTGTAAAGGGGTGGCGACTAGCGAACCCAGACAACCCAGGACAGAGGCCAGACAAAGATGCCCAAACACAGCATCTTTTGAACTCCCGTGAAGCAGACAGCGTAGAATAAACACGTATCCGTTTGTGATAAGCTTCTACACTGTAACTATTATTTTAATATTGCATTGCGTGATGACAAATGGCGAGGTGGCCAGGAGTCTGATCCCGGTGCTTATAATTGGAAAGTTAAGCAAGCATGACTTACGTGTTTATAAGGTTAGACAAACACGAACTGTATAGGTTCATCTGTACTGAGAAGTAAATTTCCGCTGCCGCAACTTACATCTAGCTGTGATTTTCCACAGTGAAGTCTAAACACACGACGACCTACCGGACTGTCCTTGTACTTTCATGTCCTCACGTTTAAACAACGGCTAAGCACTGCCAGTTAACTTTTGCCGCGGGTCGTTAAACCGTCGGTCCATACACGGAGCACGCAACGCGCTAAGTTAGCGAGTTTGACAAATGCGTTACAACGCCACCCAGACGCCACCAACAAGATCGTTAGGATGTAACAGCATCGTTAGGATGTAACAATGCCGGTAACAACTCTATTCTCTGCACCTAACTTCGTGACACTTCGCTCCTTCTTTCCCTTTGCATCGTTTAACATCCTTCCCCATAGACTTCAGCCGTATGCCACATTTGCCAGCATAACGAAAATTATGACTATACGGCACAACGACTGCCCAGTTCATATGGCAACAGACACCCACAGTCCATACCCCCCCCTCTGCTGGCCTCCAAGCCGACACCCCCGGCCACTCACACGGGGCATTTGGTGTGCGGGTTGTCCTCTGGCTTGGCTCCCGGCGTCCAGGTGCACTTTGCGGGCAGGTCGGGCCGGATGAAGTCGCACGGGTCCAGTGAGTGTGTGGAGAGTGTGCGGCGACGCGGCGCGGCGGAGGGTTCGGCCGCGGTCGGCGTCACCGTCGGAGACGGAGGCATCGGAGCCATACTGCTGCTGCTGCTGTAACGACTGAATGGAGAGGGTGATCAGGGGGATGGAGCCTGGGGCACCGCAGCCATATCTGCTGCTGCTGCTCTTGCTTGTAACGACTGAATGGAGAGGGTGATTCGGGTGATGATGCTGGCGCACCGCGCAAAGCCTACTGCTGCTGCTGCTGCTGCTGCTGCTTGTAACGACTGAATGGGAGGTGATCAGGGGGATGGAGCTGGGCGTACCGCAGCCATACTGCCGCTGTTGGCTGGCTGCTGTAACGATGAATGGAGAGGTGATCAGGGCGATGAGTGGCGCAACCGCAGCCATACCTGCTGCTGCTGCTGTAAGACTTGAAATGGAGAGGGTGATCAGGGCGATGAGCTGGGCGCCCGTCAGCCATACTGCTGCTGCTGCTGCTGCTGCTGTACGAACTGAATGGAGAGGGTGATCAGGGTGACTGAGCTGGGCGCACCGCAGCCATACTGCTGCTGCTGCTGCATGCTGTAACGACTGAATGGAGAAGGGGTGATCAGGGGCATGAGCTGGCGTACGCAGCCAACTTGTCTGTGCTATTGCTGCTGCTGTAAACGAACTGGATGGAGAGGGTGATCAGGCGATGAGTGGGCGCACCGCAGCCATACTGCTGCTGCTGCTGCTGCTGCTGTAACGACTGAATGGAGAGGGTGATCAGGGCGATGAGCTGGGCGTACCGCAGCCATACTGCTGCTGTTGCTGCTGCTGTAACGACTGAATGGAGAGGGTGATCAGGGCGATGAGCTGGGCGCACCGCAGCCATACTGCTGCTGCTGCTGCTGCTGCTCGTAACGACTGAATGGAGAGGTGGCTAGGGTGATGAGTTGGGCCAGCCGCAAGCCATATGCTGCTGCTGCTGCTGCTGCTGCTGTAACGACTGAATGGAGAGGGTGATAGGCCGATGAGCTGGGCGCACCGCAGCCATATCTACTGCTGCTGCCTGCTGTTGCTGTAACGACTGAATGGAGAGGTGATCAGGGTGATGAGTTGGGCGCACCCGCAGCCATACTGGCTGCCTGCTGCTTGGCTGCTGTAACGACTGAATGGAGAGGGTGATCAAGGGTGATGAGTTGGGCGCCCCAGCCATACTGCTGCTGCTGCTGCTGCTGCTGCTGTAACGACTGAATGGATAGGGTGATCAGGGTGATGAGTTTGGGCGACACCGCAAGCCATACTGCTGCTGCTGGCGCTGCTGCTGCTGTAGACGACTGAAATGGAGAGGGTGATCAGGGTGATGAGTTGGCGCACGCAGCCATACTGCTGCTGCTTGTGCTGCTGCTGCTGCTGTAACGACTGAATGGAGAGGGTGAATCAGGTGATGAGTTTGGGCGCAGCGCAAAGCCATACTGCTTGCTAGCTGCTGCTGCGCTGCTGTTTAAAGACGACTGAATGGAGAAGGGTGATCAAGGGTGATGGAGTTGGGCGCACCGCAGCCATACTGCTGCTGGCTGCTGCCTGCTGCTGCTTGTAACGACGAATGGAGAGGGTGATCAAGGGTGATGAGTTGGGCGCACCGCAGCCATACTGCTTGCTTTTGCTGCTAGCTGCTGTAACGACTGCATGGAGAGGGTGGATCAGGGGATGAGCTGGGCGCACCGCAGCGCATACTGCTGCTGCTGCTGCTGCTGTAACGACTGAATGGAGAGGGTGATCAGGGGGATGAGCTGGGCGCACCGCAGCCATACTGCTGCTGCTGCTGCTGTAACGACTGAATGGAGAGGGTGATCAGGGGGATGAGCTGGGTGCACCGCAGCCATACTGCTGCTGCTGCTGCTTGCTGCTGTAACGACTGAATGGAGAGGGTGAATCAGGGTGGATAATTGGGCCGCACCGCAGCCATTACTGGCTGCTGTTGCTGCTTTGCTGCTGTAACGACTGAATGGAGAGGGTGATCAGGGTGATGAGTTGGGCGCACCGGCAAGCCATACTGCTGCTGCTGCTGCTGCTGCTGCTGCTGTAACGACTGAAATGGAGAGGGTTTGATCAGGGGATGGAGCTGGGGCGCACCGCAGCCATACTGCTGCTGCTGCGAGCTGCTGCTGTAACGACCTGAATGGAGAGGGTGATCAGGGTGGATGAGTTGGGCGCACCGCAAGCCATACTGCTGCTGCTGCTGGTAAACGACTGAAATTGGAGAGGTGATCAGGGTGATGAGTTGGGCGCACCGCAGCCATACTGCTGCTGCTCGCTGCCTGCTGCTGTAACGACTGAATGGAGAGGGTGATCAGGGTGATGAGTTGGGCGCACCGCAGCCACCGGCCCATGATGCTGTGATAACGATAGTTTTGTTGTGGTGCCTTTGGTAATTCATTGTCTTCTATTTTCCATACGCGACGCGGACATGTCGCGAGCTTGCATGACATAACACCTCGATCAATACAAGGAGTCATTGATTTTAGCGCGTGATGGTGCACCGCTGCGATACAATGCAGGCAATGTCAGCTGCACTGCCTGCACTGCTGTTGGACCAGTCACAGATTATGATGATTTGTTTGTTTGTTTATTGGGGTTTAAGGGCGCGCCGACACCTTTGGGTCAAATTGCGCACATATGATTTGTTACGATGATGACGACGATAAAGAGTAGCATACCGATTACCGAGCCGTACGATACCCACGGCCAGCGGTGTGCAGTGGACATCACGCTCCTCTCACTTCATCATTGATACCCACACCCAGACACACAATGTATAATTAACTCTTCGCTAGATCATGAGCATCGTACAATTTGGGTGGAAAACGCCACCATATGGATACTATAATTACACTCTTTTCCTGTGTTGAATTGCGAACTTTCTAAACCTTTCCAAATATATTAAGCAATTGGAGCCCTGATTCTGATTTATGAATGTAATGATAGACAACCTGTGGAGAGAAAGACTGATAAGAATTGGCATAGGTAATAGTTCTAATTCTGGCAAGCAGATGTACATTGTTTTGGGCGGTATAGTTTTCCACTCTTTATGCTTATTTTTGGCCAGAATTTTCCACTCCGCACCCAAACTCCAAAGCCATCCTAGGACCCTGGCTAGATCTTTATAACCACACCTGGATACACAATCACCCATGAAAAGTCGGCGTCAGCCGCGCGCGGCGTTTCTTACATACCAGTGGCGTATCAGCTGACAAGTGACGCAAACAGGACCCAGTGAGGAGTAGCGCCAGTGACCACGTCTGGTGCATAAACACCGACTGTCGCCTCAGAGATACGCGCGTGTGGACTGTGGAAGTGAGCCAGCCAGCGGTCCGCGTACAGTAGAGATGCAAATTTATACCCCCAAAGCCCCGGGTACCCATCACGAGATCGACGTAGATCGCAAGCTGAAGTCTACAAAGGCACGCGATACACCACGAGAAAAAGTGCAAAGAAACACGCTAAACGAGGAAACTTGGATATAAATTAAAAATATTAAACATATGCTTCGGAGGCTTAGACAGACACCAAGAAGGCGAAACTGAGTTGTTGCAAAATCAACCAACAGTAACAAGGTTTACAATTAAAGCGATGTAGTTTTCGCATTCATGAGAAACCCTCCAGCACATGGAATGACCGTGGTGCTATCCGCCCACGTCAAGTTCCATCAGCTTTACCGCCGGTGCCTACAAGTACATGTTGATTGGCATCTCTATTATCCTGTTTACGATAGGGCCGGCCAGTCACGATGAGACGAAGACCATGCCGACATGACGCGCGGACACGCCTCCAACAGATGCCTGCATCGCGTCATGGCCCCCTGGCCAGGGGGACATGACGCGTCCATGCCTCGCTGCACAGCGGCATGGTCAATGGCGTCATTGACACCGGAGTGCCCTTCCTGACCCCCCCCCCCTCCCACCCCAAGCACTAACCTCAGCTGCTACACCGGACGCGCGATGCAAGTGACGCTAGTAACAATACACGGTAACATTCTACCGGCCGACCCGCTGACGGTCCACCGGCACGTTTACCTGGACGCCCATGCTGGCAAAAGCTGTACACACGGTAACATTCTTACTGGGCCGAACCCGGCTTGAACGGCTCCACCGGCTACCGTTTACCGGGACGACCCCATGCTGCAAGCTGTAGACACAGACGGTACGATTCTCACCGGGCCGAGCCCGCTGACGGTCCAGCCGGCGACCGTTTACGGGACGGCCATGCTGCAGCTGTAACACACGGTCAATTCTAACGGGCCGACCCGGCTGACGGCTCACCGGCACCGTTACCCTGGAGCGCCATGCTGGCAAGCTGTACACACGTACATTCTACTGGGCGCCGACCCGGCTTGACGGTCCAACCGGCACCGTTACGCGGGAACGCCAAATGCTTGGCATAGCTGTAACACACGGTACAGTTCTAGCGGGGCCGACCCGGCTGACGGCTCCACCGGCAACCGTACCGGACGCCATGATGCAGCTGTACACACGGTACATTCTACCGGGCCGACCCGGCTGATGGCTCCACCGGCAACCGTTCCTGGACGCCATGCTGCAGCAACAAACGTCGGCTGCAGTTCCCACAACCATAACAGTCCAGGCCCATGCAACCCATTCAGAGCACGTGATGAGTAATAAACGCATAGCGGCAATGGAAGATGCGTTCGTGACCGGTCCACCTTATTGGAAGAGGGAGCCGCGCTCTGGCGGATTGGGTCGTCCCCGGGGGAAGGGGGGGGGGGCAGGTCCACTGACGGGTCCAGATAACGAACCAGACACTGGTATGTCCATTGGCTAGATAAACAGTTCGAAAACGGTGACCCAGAAATACTGCCACTGTTCCCGGGGCGTCACCATCGCGGGAGGGCGGGGGGGGGGCTGGGGAGCCTCCCCAGGATCGCTCTGGTCGGGGTCCGGCCCTCCAGATTCGCAGGAATTTAACATAAGCCTTGTGAGGCTGGCGCCCTCACGCCCCTAGGCTAGGTGCCCCTCCCCCTCCCCAACCTCCTGGCTACCACCCCCACTCAAAATTGTGTGGCAACGTCACTGCTCTGTTCAAATAATGAAGAAAAAACATATTTGATAAATCCAGTCTTGTGCTCGGCAGAATCAGCAGCCTTGTCTTACACCCGCCATGGATTCAGCATGTCTCCTTCCGACATTAACAGTCGCCGGCTCGCTGCTGCTCCGTGCTTCAGGTCAGTCATTAGGAGTTGTAACACATATATATATATGGGTTTGGTTTTTCACTAAAACGCGAAAAATGACATGATTACATTGTTTGTCCCATATAAAATTGGAGGGAAAAATCAAAAAAACAAACAAATGCAATTTGTATGCATGGTAATGCTGTAGAGGTGGTAAAATTTTCTCTTTGAAAGGTCACAAGTCAGTCATTTTAGAAGATATCAACTTCAAACTTGCTACACATATTCATTGGACTTGTGTCAATCATACTTATTCCGGATTTTGGATGACTGATATTTTTTGAAAATTGTGTAACAAAAATCAAATGCAGCAGCGATTTCTACAAATTTTGTATTTCAAGAAATTTTGCAAATCCGAGACAGCAGTTTGATAGCTAAGTCTATTATCTATAATTTGGAATATGACAATTTAATCTATCTTAAAAAGTGTACTTTTGACAGCGTTTTTCGCTAACCCTTATTTTCCATCAAAAACCGCAGAACATGATGTCACTGACGTAATTTTTGGTTGACTTATAATAGCCTTATCATTTTCCTTCAGTCAATATGTGTAAAATTGATGGGCAACAAGGTACCTACTGCAAGTTTGATGATAACACTGTTGGTTTAGGAGATATTACAAAATAACAGAAGGGGACAGGGGTTATAATATAAGACATTTTCAAAAATCTCCACAACATTTTCTCAAAACCTATGAAGAAAAAATCCAAGGCACCCATTCCTCTGTGCGGCACACTGCAGTTAATGTTACAACACCAACAAATAATGTTCTGCATTCTTACCCACATCCTCATCAGCCATCAACCAATAAGCATCAAGAACGGCTGACGCTGATTGGCCAAGAAGCTGTCAGCAGCAAAATCCGGCTGATGAGCATGTGCATGAACACGACCAAGCTGCGGACATTGGTAATATTTTTATCCCTATTTTATGTTGAAGCGGAGCAAACTCCCTGGCATGAATGCAAATTACTGAACACCTTTATAATTCAGACAAGATTGATGATCAATTACCTGATCAGTTGTAATGTCAATGTAGGGTAAAAGTCCAATCATGTCAAAATACAGCTTTCATGCTATTAGTAGTGTATCTGCACTTACATGCGTCAGTATCAACACCACTAATAGCACAAAAAGTATGATATTTTGACATGACCGAAGAATGAGTCCTAGCCCCTACTCTGACCTAAATCAACATACCTATTCAACCCTGACTCACTTAGTAGACAACAGCAAATATTTAATGTTTACAGACTTAAAGCATTGTTAACATCACTTTTATATACTGATATAAGTAAAAGTATTTGTGTCTTACCTGATAATTTCCTCACGCTGTAAAACGAGAAAACCAATAGAGCTTCCCCAGTCCCAGACTTATCGTGAAGATCCTCCACGCAAGCCCGCTGAAATTGAACAGGGAGAGCAGCAGCACGACAACATGCGCCCAAGGCTGACGGAGAGCAGAGTTATGAAAAAGAGCCAGAGGAAGCTAGCAGCGCTAAAGCGCAACCGACTGTGTCACGTATGCAACGGCTGCGCAGGTACCAGTCCGCCATAGAGTGTTTTACGGCTTGCTGCAAGCGCTAAACAGACGTATAATCCGCCAATCGGTCTGTATACGACACATTCTTGCTGAGTTGGAGGCACGGTTTCTGTGTCGGCACCGACAGGTAGCTATGCCGCTGCGACCCCATTGGCCGAGTTTGGTCTAATGACGGGCGGCCGTACGGGTACTCACAAGAGCAGTCGCGGGGGGCCACCAGGCTGACATTTTAACAAATATATTGAGAGAACTACTGGGTAGCGCAAAATGCTACCAACCAACAATGGTTCCAAATTGGAGATTGAGAATAATTCTAGCAAAAATATTTTTTTCGTGCAAAAAAGATGAAAAGTCCTAGAATCATGTACTGCATTAATTTTGGAACATTGTGGTGGTAGTCATATTACTCTACGACTAGTAGTTCGTCAATATGATTGTAAAATGTCAGCCTGGGTGCCCGCCGCCTATCCTTAACAGCAGGCCGCCGACTGCCTTGTGATCACCACATGGCCGCCGTTCATTAGACAAGTATTCCGGCCAATGCGCCTTCCATCTCTATAGAGTTCAGTGGTCAGGCACTTTGAATGTTCCGACCCCACCGGTCGGTGCTAGCGCCCGTCTAGCGATGATCGGGGGAAATAACTTTACATAGGAGATCGCGCAGAGCGCCCGTCCAAGATTACTGCATGCGCCCGTCCACTGAGGCAGACTCAGTTATAAAGCCTTGGGCAGACTTGTGATTGATTCAAATTTTGATTAATGTTTCAATCATGTTTCACCGGCAAAAATGAATGATTCGATCATGATTTAATCACTCAACATTACCACTGATGAATGATTCACAGTGATTCACAGGCTTACGTGAATAAATAATGAATGATTCATTCAATGAATGATTCATGAATGGCGCCACATAACTTTACAATTGAGGCGCCCTTAAACCCAAATCATCATCATCATCGATTCATGAATGATTCAATAAAAATAATTAGCAATGCGTAAGTGCAAATAAAAGGGCATATATTCGGAATGAGGGTGTTTGTTTACAGACCAAATGAAGGTGCTGAAAGTGATCTTGACAAGACATGAGTTCACTCAGTTTGATTCCCTATTATTAGACTGGGCTATCGTTTGTATAGTTTCTGCTATCCCCTAAAAAATTATTCATTGCGCTATGAATGATTCAATCACCCTATTTTCTTTGAATGAATGATTCAATGATTCATTGAATCATTCATGAGGAGGTGAATCGATTCATGAATGATTCACGTAAAATAAGAATGATTCAATCAAAAAGAATGATTCAATCAAAAAGAATGATTCAATCAGAATCAATCACAAGTGTGCACTGAGGCTGAGCGGGATTGAGAAAAGACCACAAACGGCATTTTCCCGTTGTTTGCAGGAAAACACACACCATGCTACACATCGATTGCAGACAATCTTTTTAGTCGCCGCCATCCGGCGGAGCCCATATGCATAGACCGTACCTCGCGCACGGTTCGATAGTACGGGGGCGCAGGGCTCAGCTTACGTGAGCAGTACACGCAGGGTCGCAAGCTGAACGCTGTTCGGTATGCCGACAATCGCGAGAGCAAGAGCTGACGTCACGCGAGCCGACGCGTCATAG
>VOPJ01011599.1:0-12236 GCA_014673585.1 Semibalanus balanoides
CCGGCACAGATGCCACCTCTTATGGAAACCGCGACCCCTGCCTGCATTTCAACTACTGCTGCGGTCCCGTTGGAAGGACGAATTAGTTATTAAGTCCTCGGGCATAACATACACCGGCACAACACCAGCAAATGTGTTTGTTCTTGTAAAAAGACACAGCTGCACAACTGCACAAGAAATCGGCTAGGTGCTTCGTCGCAGATGAAAGAGAACGATAACTGGGCTATCATCACGTTTGGATTCGCCTGAGACATTTGCATAACTGGGCCAGCTATTTGCATATGAAGCAGGCGGAGCGAATCGAATCAATTAACCGTTCTACGAGCCGTTGAATGCCGTTTTCCTCCTCAACTCTTGATACCCTCTTCCAGTTCGATTTTAGCAGCAAACTGCATTCCAATCACCACTGGATAAGCACAGCAGATCAGCCACGAAATGCTACAAATCGGCCGTTTTATCAAACTTCCCGGCCTATTGATTCGTCACAGTGCTGCCATCGGGCGGCGGAAGGCCACACTACAGCGGGCGGCCACCTCCGCGGGCAGGATCGATGTGAGAGGGCTGGGGCGCAGAGACATATGGGACGGAAGCCGGGGCGGGGTGGGGGGAGGGATGGGGAGGGGTGGGATGAGTGTCTGTAGAGGGGAGGGTGAGAAGTTTGAACCGACTTAGAAGTGGGAAGTGAGTCCCAGGAGTTATTTGCCATGCCCCAAAACAATGATTAAGGCGACTTTATTCGGGGTGAGTAATTTTTTGGGTAAAAAATCAGCAGCTCCAACGCCGGAAGGACATTTCAATTCAAATCAGGAAGGTAAATCTGATCCACTTCCTTCTTTTATTCGGTCAGATTTTCGACGAGCTTCCCCCTCAATCCAAGATGTTCTTGCCCCATCTGGATCTGTCCGATAAGGAGTCTGTATTGAACAACGAATGAGGGGTCTTTTTGGAGCGGGAGCCTTCGAAAGTCTTTAACTTTTACCTCACATGGCCCATAACCTATGACCTGTTTAACCAGGCCGTGTCAGGTGCAATTGGCGTCCCGTAGTCTCGATGCTTGTAACTTGTGCAGTTTCCGAGTGTTTGTTGTTCAGGAGCATAACACTTGTGTTATGCATAAGTGTTACCAGGCGACACTTATGGTTTGCACTGAGATCGTTACCTTCGATGACCTGAGATGACTTGCTTGGCCTCTAGCACTTTACAGGACTTTCTGTGACGCTGATTAATCTTTTTGAAAATTTGCACGTATTTAACATACTAATATGTTTACTTGGGTCATGCTCTTTCACAGGTCGACCAAAGTCACTGACCTCCGATGACCTAAGATAACCTTTTTGAATTATGAGCCTTTAAGGACATTTTGCGACGCTGATTTAAAACTTGGCACACATTTTGCATAATTTTATGTTTATTCACGATTTTAGCTCGATTATAATTCAATTTCTACGCATGCACGATTTGGGTGACAACCGGGTCATTGAAATGACATCAGAGGTCACATAATGCCACAGGACCTTAAAATCGGGCATCAAAGGCTTCCTCTTATCACAAGCAACGCGTTTGTAGGCGTAGCTCAGCTCAACTAGGAGCGAAACGCCAGGGGGTCATACCCCCCCCCCCCTGCACAGTCACGTAGGTAGGTATCGGACGCTGCTAGGGCGAGGGTTAAACATTTGCATTTGTAATGTTTGTTATACCCAGTAGGCAAGATTCCTTTACTTTATAGTAGGTAGGGGAGAAACGGGCAACGTTTCTGTCTCACGCGGGGCTCACATTATCTCAGCTGGGTTTCCTCGTGAACCTAGTCCACCGCAGGTATACTTGTTGTTCGTAACATACTGGTTCCCTTGCCCTGCTTGCAGGAGCCAGTTACTATCAAGCATCAACATGCCTGGTCGACCCCCAGATTGGGTCCCAATTTGGAACAAGTTTCCTTGTTTTTTAACAGAAACTCCAAACTTTTTTTTATAAGTGATCTCTAAATTTTGGTTTGTGGCCCACCTCAGACTACTGTATTTAGTTGTCTTTCAATGCTGTCATGAGGCTAGTTATGCCCAATGTCCGAGAACATTATGCAGCGTTTTATTCTGCCACCTTATCCCCAAGTTTTTCTCAGTAAAAACACGAAAGCTGTGGATTCCTCGTGTGCAGTGTTTCGGCATGGCTCTGTCACCCCAATCTGGGACATTCGGTTCAGTCCTATCTGTTCATGATTCCTAGCGTTCATCGCTTATATTAACGACCATACCACAATGGATCCTGCTCTTAGTATCTGTTACATGAATATGTCGGTACCAGCCACTATCCTACAAGCGTAAAAGGAATCCCGGGGTCGGGATCCAAAAGCGGTTTCACGCATGCCGCGACCATGATTATTTGCGCGGGTAACACCTCTTGCGGGGTGCAATGTCTGCCCCCCAAGCGATCTCTGGAAAACCCTGGGCTATGGTGCGTAATTTCGTATTGGAAGACAACCAGATTTACTCCGTATTCGTCGGTGTGACACCAAAATTTCTTTGTTTATTTTTTGGTACCGCATTATCCATTTTTTTTTTTAATTTTCTTTTTTTATGTTATTTTTTTTTAATGGAGGGGCCAAGGGGTCAGAGTAACACCTTTTTAAGCCAAATAGTTTTGGATGTTTTTTGAAATGGTCATCTCTGGTTAGCACATTCGCTCAATTTCTCTCGACTCCTCGATTTTTATGGCAAAAAGCCGTTTTTTTGAGCTTCTCATGTCAATGGTCCTTTCGTAATGCAATTCGATACTCGGGAATAGTTCCCAAAATGAAAAATCATGAGGCGTCACGCGCAGAGAAACTTCGCTGATTGACGTGCAATCGGAATAACCAATAAAAACGCAAAAAATGTCAGTGTTGGGATCGTAATATAGAGGCCCGTCTCATTTTTCCCTACACTATTGGGGATGGTGGGTGATGAATGGGAAACCTTCTCCTCTGCAAGGGACATCCACACAACATGAACCGTTCCGGTGATACTTCAGGTTAAGCTGCCCACTCAATGACAAGACATGTGCCCCCATAGGTGAACAGAAACGTGCACCGCATATGGGGGCAGTTCTTGTCAAGACTGCAGTCCATCCGCCAATCATTATCGACACTGGTGTCGAAACAAACTGAGATGATAGCCACATCTGAAACTCCTAAACGACCTTTGCAAAGCTGTATGTGATGGTATGTAACAGTGGATTTGGAAAAGTATCAACTGCACCTACCTTGAAAAGTGTGCCCGCCAGGGCCAATTAGCAAAAAAGTGACAGAACGTGCCCCGGTCTCCCCTACTTGTTACTTACCTACTTGTTACTTAGCCCCACCAAGCGGTGCGATTTTTTACGGGTTTGCCTGATAAAACCCATAAATATAGACGGTGAGCGCTGTAGAGGATAAGAAGCTAAAAATGTTTTTCATTCGATTCAGCGATACGACGAACCAAAGACGATGACGATGGGTTCGTGATGACGATGGCTATTGATGTGACGACGCGAAGCGGTGTGAAAATATTATTTTTAGGTCGTGGAAAATGCTATTTTAATATTGGAACCAGACCGTTTGTAGAGCAAAGCCTCGGGTAACCCCTTTTCCTGATTGCACAAAGCACATATCGGTAGGATGAACAATATTTAAATGCATACATGTAGTTTTTCCTATGCATTAGCCTCGGTAGCAAGTGACGATGATCGGGACAATGAACGCTAAATAGTACATACCTATGAATTATGTCAATAATAACTGTATGCATATGTACTGAACTGTAACAAACAACTGGAAGCAGTGCAAATGGTTGTAAGGCAGCAAGAGGCAGAACGACTTTTCCCCGCACACAAATGGTACCTGTGGATCTGGAGTAGCCTAGGAGATGACTTGGGGAGATGGTCCTGGTCTGGTATCCACTATAATAAGCTCTTCGGTCCAGCAAGTTGGGCACCACAACAGCAGCTTCCGGGTGCCGATGCCCGTGTCTTTGCGTTTGCGTCGCCTTTTTCGGAACTCGGCCGACTAGCTAAACATGTAGCCCGCCTGAAAATTAATATACAATCATCGCCAAGGAGAGCCTCTGCCAGAAACTTAACCCGTGCCGGGCCGGGGGGGGACGTTTAGACACCCCCTCAGGTTTTTCATGGATATCGGGAAAATGCAATTCCTGTTTTTTCATATTTTGCACAGCTCTCGCTATTTTTTGACATTAGGTCATGTCAGGTCACCAGGCCAGGTCATGTGACCCCACCTCCAAAAAATGCGGTCCTAATAAAGCCACAGTTTTCGGCTGATCGGTTTCGCATTTACAGGATTTCATAAGAGCATTACTTCCTACAGTTAGTGTATCTCGGATGTTTTATATCTGCGACCTAATGTCAGGTCAATTTCTTGAACTCTCCATTATTATAAGTCAATGGGGAAATATTAAAATGCTCTCCATTCTGAGGATATGCATGATACCAGCCCAATTCCTCCTGTATCATGTTATCATAGGCCATTCTTGAAGATCAGTGTGCAGTCTTTGTTCTGGTATCCCTACAAGGTTAGCCGAGGTCATCCGAGGTCACCAACACCTTTTTGTCAATAACTATCGATCAAATCAAGATAGAGAAGTAACAACAGCGCCAATGTGTTTGCCTCGTCTAGAAGCGTCTCCCAATGGGTAACATGACCTTATTGGGCCACCACTTGACCTTGACCTGAGGTCACATTTCTAGGTTGACCTAACCTGGTAATCATATAAATGATTCAAAGCGCTTTGACAATAAAAACACGATGGTGTTGCAATTACTTCCGTATCTTAATTAACCAGCGCCTTACTGGGGGGTATTTATAGCCCCTCCCGTTATTTTGCAATATCTCCTAAACCAACAGTGGTATCGTCTACAAACTTTCAGTTTCTTGTCTCACATCAATTTGACACATTTTGCTAAAAGAGAAAAGTTAAGGCTATGATAGGTCAACCGGAAATAACGTCAGAGTGACGTCATGTTCCGTATTTTTTGTTGAAAAATAAGAGTTTGCGGGAAACGCTCTGCAAAGTACAGTTTTTAAGATAAATTGAATTATTTTATACGAAAGGACAGTTGATAAAATCGACTATGAAACTGCAATATTGGATTTGGAAAATTTAGGAAAATCAAAATTTTGATAACTTAATTTTGTTCACAAAATGTTGACAAAAATATCCGAATTAAAAAAAAATGAATATGAGTATAAACGATACCAGTCCAATGAATATATGTAGCAAATTTGAAGTCAATATCTTAAAAATGACTGACTTACAACCTTTCAAAGACAAAGTTCGACCACATCTACATTATAACCATGCATACAAATTGCATTTCCGGTTTTTGCTCTTAACTCCATTTATATAGGAAAAACGTTCTAAGGTCATTTTTCGCGTTCTGGTCGAAAAACGAACTCATTAACATGTGTTACAACTCCTTGTGACCGTAATCTGCAGTTTGACCTCGTGACCTCGGATGACCTTGACCTGACCTAGGGTCAAAAATAGCTTTGCATTGTAATTAAATGTTTCAGATACACAAATCATACCGATTTATCAACTGATTATGCGTTTAATATCGCATTTTTGCGCAAATATTCCATCCACCGACTTTGATGACACGATCAAACATTTTGTATTTGACGTGACCTGTGACGTCATCAGTGACCCTGAAGTTGACAATATTAGGTTTTATTCAATGGATTTGACAGAGCTATCTAACTCCGTTTGAATTTGTAAGATCAGTTCAGTATTTCCGGAGATCAGAGGGGGGCTATAAATAGCCCCCCTCCCCAATAGATCGCGTTACTGAATATACCCGGACCCCAGTAACTCGCGGGTTAAGTAAACAGTTATACTTGAAACAGTTCTTGCAAAAAAAAAAACTTTTTGACTTTCGATTACCTCTGGAGCCCTAACTTTTGACCTGAGTTCAAATTTGAGGACGTGTTGGCGGTTGCAAATTTCAATAGCCTTCGATTGCTTTTTTCTGTTCGCTCCTAGCTATCATAGTTTCCTAGATAATTTGGGGTATCTGGAGCTAAGTCCTAAATCTGGAAAATCCGGCCTTTGGTGACCCTTATATTGACCTGATATTTTTTTTTCTGAAATAGTTTCCAAATCTTCTTTGACGAGCTCTCGAACGGTGTTTTTGGTTGATGTCTAGGTCCAATAGTAGCCAAGTTAGAAGGGGCGCCAAAACGCCCCCTCCCCCCCCCCCCACGGCCCGAGGAAGATGGCGCCGAGCACCGGCCCGGCGTGGGTTAATGAAGTTAATTTCCAAATTTGTATCAAGCAATTGTAAAACTTGCGTCATGCCGCGATTTTTTTTTTAGTTTTTTCCTGTGGATAGCTGGATTAGCTGCTGCAAAGGCAATTTTCGGAAAGTTGTTAACTTTACCCGAAAAAAGTGGGGGTCGACCCCCGTCGCCTTCTGAAAGTGTATGTGTGTGGGTCCGGACCCCCCCCCCCCCCGTCCGCGTATGTGCATAATCAGAAAGAGCATCGAAACCAATCAATGTCAAATGGTGCTCATCAGTAGCCTTTCTAGTATAATTAACGTGTTAGTGAGCACCACTCCGCAATGTGTGTAGCACCTTCATTGCACAATGTATGTACCTAGTGTAGTGCAAATGTTCTGTCCACTTCATCGACACCACCCGATGTCGATGCGCCCGGCGAATAAGTCCTTCGTGAAAACGGCTAGTAGCGGTCCTTTCAGTGCACTATTAGAATAAACCCTCCATTTCTCTGGGGCGATGATTGTTTTCGTCTGCTGGAGGCTAACTTTACAAGTATTCTGAAAAAGCCTTGCTTAAGCGCAACCGTTAAATTAAATGTCATCATTGGCCATCGGTACTGTCTGTGGGTGCTGCACGCAATTAAATATAATGAAACTATGTATGCACTCGCCCCTGATACCGGGGGAGGGCTATAGTAATTGCATTAGATTCCACTGCGTGCAGCACCGACATATAGAGACAGAGACAGAGGTGGTGTCGCTAAAGTGGACAGAACATTTGCACTACACTGTACAATGTAGGTACTATTTAGGATACATAACATTTCAGCGAGGATACGGAGTAGGCAGTCATTCTGGTCACTAAATGGAGTTACTGCCATGCCATTGACATCAATTAATGCGAACCACTGTCTTAGGCAGTGGCGGATCTACGGTTGGGCAAAGTGGGTAATTCCCCCCCCCCACCGTCCAAAATCGGGCAAAAAATGAATGACACATTTCATGAATATTAGAAGGAACATCTAAGCAACTTTTAATAAGGAAGCATCTCAATGTGCCTTAACCCTCGCCACCGACGGGGGCGGATATCCGCCCCCCCCCCCCAACAGGTTTTTCCGGGACTAGCGGGAAAAAAACGGCTGCGAAGCGCTCGCAATTTGTATAGCGTGTTGAGCATCAATTCCGCACCACTGGCTTAAAAATTGGACTTCCTAACTTTCGAAGGTCACGTTGTCAGGTTCACATAAATGACATGACCTCAAGCACGTTTTTGTAAGTTTGAGCATCCTTCCGAATCCACAGTGGTGACCAAACAGTTCGAAACTCACAGTGTGTAATTGAGGCTTCATATTTACAGTTCGTATATCTTGGATTTTTTGCTATACGGCTGACCTGAAGTCATGTCAATTTTAGACCTCCCCATTAAAGTCTATGAAGAAAATTGAAATGTGCACCAATCGAACCAAAACCTGGCGTAAATGTGTCAGTGTTCATCCTAATCACATCCTGAACAAAGTTATAAGAATGCAAGTTGTATTTTTCTTCCGTGACCTCGGTTTAAGGTCAAATCCAATGGGCCAAAAGTCATGATGGTTTTTTGTACAATAACTCATGTTCTACGTAAGATAAGAGTACGTGGTTTCACCATACTGGTTTCTCTTGTCAAACTCCATCGACTAGACATAAAAATTTGACATGACTTGACATGACCTCAGGTCAGGCACTTTTTTAGTTGACCTAGCTAGTCATACGATATATGGTTCGATGCGCAGTGATGTGAGAAACACGATGGTGGCAAAATAACTGCTTTACCTTCAAAACTTAAGAAGTTATTAATAAACAACTTTTTCAGTAAAATTAAGTTTTTTGACCTTCGCTGACCTCTGGAGCTTTCACTACTGAACCTATCTCAAATCTGAGGACAAGTAAGCAAAAGACTGTTTCAATAGCATTGCAGTGCTTTTTTCGGATTGCTCCTAGCTTTTTTAGTTACTGAGCTAGCCCGGATTATGTGAAGCAGTGCTCAATTTACTCGAAATATGGGCAAATTTGACCTTTTTTGACCTCTGGTACCTCAATATTGTACCCTGGATAAAAAAATAAACCAAAATATTTTCGCTAGTACTTCGTCGCGCCCTACCTCACGCCGTTTTCCGCTTCTTCCGCTACGTTGCGTAGTTTTCGAGATCTGGGGAGGCGGGTTATCCGCCGCCCCCCCCCCCCGTCGGTTCGAAGTTGGCTCAGACCCCCGTCGGTGCGAGGGTTAAATCAGCCACCAATGCATAAGCAAGCGAAATCCGACACGTTTTCAGAATTGTGTGAGACTTTTTGGAATCCCCCTCCCCCCAACTAACGTTCTGGGTCCGCAGCTGTTCTTAGGCTAAGAGAAACAGTACATTGTTAACTTATGACTTATACTTATGTCTGTAGATGTCACTAGAAGTAAAAAGTGGTCCTGTACCGCAAGACAATCAGGCAACATAGGGCCTGTTCCCGAGGCGCCTCTTACATCCTCCAAGCTGCTCCAACTTTCTCCAGTCGTATCCTATCACACAGACAGTTGCAAGTTGGAGCAACTTGGAAGAGGTTAGAGGATGTTAGATGCGCCACGGGAACGGACCCATTGTTGTCCATAGATGTCACTAGTAGTAAATACCTAAAAATTATGCTGTACCGCATAACTTTCAGGCAGCTTACATTGTTGTCCATAGATGTCACTAGTAGTAAATACCTGAAAGTTATGCTGTACCGCATAACTTTCAGTCAGCTTAAATTCTTGTCCATAGATGTCACTAGTAGTAAATACCTGAAAGCTATGTTGTACCGCATGACTTTCAGGCAGCTTAAATTGTTGTCCATAGATGTCACTAGTATTAAATACCTGAAAGTTATGCTGTACCGCATAACTTTCAGGCAGCTTACAGTGTTGTCCATAGATGTCACCAATAAGGAATGCCTGAAAGTTATGCTGTACTGCATACAGGCACGTAGCCTGGACTTGTATCAGCGGGGGGATACGCTGGTGTTATAATTAAACTTCGCTCTTCAGCCATATGTTGTTGAACGGGGGGAGTAGGGTCGTCAGAGACTCAGATAATCCCATTTTATCTAGTGTAAATGTATTTTGCCCCTTGCTACGTCCCTGACCGCATAGCTTGAGGCCGGGAACTCAAGGCTACGGCCATGGTAGTACCGGTATTACCAACACCAAGTCAGATCGCTACGACAGTCGTGATACAACTGCAGCAATGACGTCGCCACGGCTTCAGAATTAGTTGGTATAAATAATCCAAGCGTACCAGGGGAGGTCGCTGGGATAAAATGCGGTTTACCAAGATAAAATGCGGTTCTGCTGACGACCCGACACCCCCTCCACACACACACACACACCTCAGCGACTCTTCACACTGAAGACCTGACGTCATCCCCCACACCCTCCCGAGTCAAAAACTTTTCACCTTACAAACCGGAGCGAAATCTGATCCGCCACTAACGCCCCCCAGAGACGTGGAGAAAAAAAATCGTCTACGTGCCTGCAACATTTAATCGATGCAGCAGCGCATTGCGCAATGACATACAGCATTCTGCCGCTGTTGTCGAACATCAGGAACGGTCTTTTTTTAATCTAAGATATATTCTGTGATCCATGTTCATGTACAAGTATGCATCACCACTAGGTATAAGATACCACCCAGCGTGGAGAATCAACTGTCCGGCGGCGCTACTTACTTTCTATCGTCGTCCGGAGCTTTGATGCAGCTCGACTTCAGCTGAGTTACGTCCCCACGAGCCGTGCCTCTCCACAGTGCCGGGACCGAGTGCTGGCGCTGGCCGGCCTGGACACCGTTTGACCAGGCACTGCTCTCATCTCGAGCGGCGCGCAGCTGCCGGCTGGCCCCTGCGACGAGCGCGCAGCCCCCCCCCCCCCACCACTCACCGGCACAGATGCCACCTCTAATGGAAACTGCACTGCCCTCCATATATCGCGCTCTGGCCGGCAAGACGGAATAGTTTTCCTATCTTTAGCGCGGTGAAGGAATTTATTTGTCTGGTAGCGGGAGCTGATACTACCTGAAAGTAATTAAAGGCATTTAATGTGCTGCATTGGTGGCTTTGGGTAGGTACGTCTATTTTCAGTCGAGAAAAGGAATAGCCAATTTGGTTACGTAGTGTGTTCCCAAGGAAGAAGTGCGCAAAGCTTTCGCACGCTGTTAGTGATATGTACCTACACGCACTTAGTTAAATCTCTTTTTTAATTAAATATATTTTTATAAGGTCATGTAAAACAGCGTCACTTAACAAGTCAATGTCTACCTGATATTCACTTCCCTCTTGTGGAGCCACTGATCAGTTACGTAAGAGTCCAAAGCAGGCGTTTTGATCCAAATTCCGGGCCTATTGATTCTGTGGCGCAGTGCTGCCATCACGCGCCGGAAGGCCACACTACAGTGGGGAGGCAGTCGTCAGAAGCGACGCCGATTGGGAAGTCCCGGGAATGGACCGGAAATGTCGGGAGAACGAAATGGGACATGACTGGGAGACAAGAACGAGAGAAGGTTCGGAAGCGTGCATACAACAGACGTACGACATTCCTGCTGCAAACACGCATGAATTATGATCAGCCGATCCACAATTGATGAGTTTTACAAAACGAATTATTCGTCGAGAGCCCACCAATGAGATGGAATAACGAAAACACTTACATCTGAGGCCAATAGAAAATGATCGTTAAACTGGTAGTCAATTATAGACAAGCTTAAACAAACAAAACATTTGCATCTGTCATTGGGTGTGCAATCTTTGGTGATTCAAATAGCATGCAAACTATAACTTATAAGCGTGTTCTTTGGGTGAAGATTTTGTTTAGGATCCCCGATAACTGTCTATAGAGCCTCAGACTATGGAGCTGTTTTGACGTCACCATGACGTATGCAGTGTAGCTCAGTGTGACCAAGGAACACAGCAAATGTCATTATGACGTCAGCAGCAGCTCCATACAGGTTCTCGGGATCTTCACGCAAAGAACACGCTAAGTGTTTCATTTGTTTCACTGTTTCATTTGTATTTACTTCACACAGCTCGTTGTTCGTTTTACAGTCCAATCCAGGCTTCTTCTGAACCCTTCTCGACACACGAAATGCACAAATCATGTCAGCACTTTAATGAAAAGTCGCTTCCAAAAACATCACCCAATACACAAAACAAGTGCTACAAAAAGCAACGCAATACATGAGATGCAAATCAGCCAAACAATTCATCGAATCTCCACGTCCAAGCAGCATCAATCCTCCGTCCACTGGATACGAAACACAATACAAATAACTGGCATCACCAAATGCAGCCTCTCGCCTTGACCAACACCACAGCCGTTGGCCAGCTGCTTTTAGCGTTGATGTTCAACCGAGTTTGCGCTACCAGAGACACGCCGAACGTCCGCTTGGCGCCGTCCCCCACTCTGGCGGTGACGTATGCGTCACCAGCCGCCGGCAGGGGGCGTACTTCAGTCGTGCCAGCAGTGTGTGTGTGTGTGTGCATCACACAGCCAATGATGATGATGATGATGATGATGATGATGATGATGATGATATTGGGACCTCAGGACGCGATGGCAGCATAGTCAAAACTGCGTCCAAGTCCGTCAATGTAAAATGTTACGATGGAATGATCGCCTAGCATGACCCGGCAACTGATGAGTGGAGCGTTGACCTTCTAGTCTAGCATCTACACATCCTCCGCACACACACACACACACACAGACCGACGTCAACAAGCGTGCACATCGAGATGGGTTCAGTGCGTAGCGCTCATAGCACGCAGCACATCACACCCCACTCTCTCGGCACACCGCACAGCACATTCAACGCACACCGCCCATCGCCCACCGCACAGTCGACCATCGCGCTTACCGCACACACCTCACCCCGCCCGTTCAGAACGTGGGGTTGACCACACACAGCTTGCGGTTGATCTCAGAGAGCACGACGGCGTAC
>VOPJ01011600.1:0-30293 GCA_014673585.1 Semibalanus balanoides
TATATATATATATTTATATAAATATTGATATATTTAGGTAAATTTATAATATATTAATTGCTTTTGTAATAGAAAATACGTTTTCTTTTAGCTTTTCATCCCTACACAATTTATAACATATGTTTGTTTACTATTTTCTGTGAAATAACGTAATGATGAGAATTAAGATAACCGGTAACCTCATAATAAGTAAATAAATCAATAAATTAAGGCCGAAATTTATTGATTTATTTACTTATTATGAGGTTACCGGTTATCTTAATTCTCATCATCATATTAACCCACACAGGTTTTTCACCATCTTGAAATGACGTAATATCGCACCGTATGTCAGAGGCTTTTAGATAGGAACTTGCACCTCTTCCAACAATTTGCACCTCCACCGTCTCTCAGATCCCAGAACTCCAGTCAGCGGACCCTCTCCCTGCTCGGCGTTTCATTTATCAGACGTGACCTCTGACCTTTATGGCAACCGATAGCTGTTAGCCTCACAAACAGACAGTGCACTGCCGGTTTGTGAGACGAACAGCTATTGGTTGACACGGGGTCTTTACTATCATCGCTACTACAATGAATAGCCTCTACCCTAGATTGCCGCAAAATCCGGTTTACTACGCGTGGCTACGTGCCAGCTACGCTTACTAATGCTACCATCAGGGGCGGGTCTCAAGGTCGAGTTGCTTCCAGTGCAAGCGTAAGTTTTCGAAGAGAATCGTGTTTTTAGAAAATTGTGTGTTTATTTGAATGGCGTAGAATTGTTGAAAAGTGATAGAAAGCTGCCCTATCTGGAAGGACGGAGATGTACCGCATAGTGATTTTTCAGGGATCATCTATTTGTTTTTTAGTGAACGATGTTCTAAGTTTTAAGCCATCTCCAGTAGTACCTACCATTACTTTTGCAGTGACGGTGTTCTTAGACCTGAGCAATACACAAATTGCTACTGATCATGATTATAAACCAAACAGATAGATGCGTGATGCGCAGATGCAAATAGGTGCTGTTAAATTGCCGTTGCATGGGATGTCCATCAAAAGACGATATTAATTATTTATATATATTATTAATTATTTGTATTGTTTTATTTATTGTTATTTATCTGTTTCTGTTTGTATTTATGCAAAAATAATATAATAAGTGTATTATATAGGGCAGGTGCTTTTAACTACGCTCATGATGCTTAAATTTGGAGAAAACCGTAAATTATCAACTTGCTTGGCAAGTGACGTCAATTACATAAGCCAACTTTTGACCCCCAAGGAGTTGCTCTTACCACGTGAATTTGTCAAGCATTGCTACCAATTAAATGACATCTGTGCTAATTTTAAGAAAATCGAAACAGGCAAACATAGTTTGACCTTGACCTCACTTCAAGGTCATTAGATTAAATTGTCAAATTTTGGCTTCAGGGGGTAAATCATTTTGTCATCATATTCGTTGTTTATTCCTCTCTCCAATAATATTTTTTCTTTCTTTCTTATATGTTCTTTTTCGTCTTGGAGATATAATGATAAACGTAAGTTTGCGTGTTTGACCTTGACCTGAAATTTCGGTGTCCTGTATCTTGTGACCCCGTAACCTGACGACCATATAAACTCAGAAAACGCAATTAGTACGCAAACGCAAACGCAAACGCAAAATAACCCCATGCACCCTTTAGAGTAAAATCGGAGGGGTGAGGTATACATTTTCACTCTTACCTTGGTGATTTGTCCTGGAATTGCCCTATTGCCCATATGTGGTTCTTTTAACATTTACTCTGTTTTTCCAAACGTATATGAAGATTTTGATTTTGTGTTCATTTTCTCTAATAAATTGGCATTTTGTATGCATTTTTCTAATTCTTTTTTAGGGATATTTTGTTCTCTTAAAAATCAGAGATACTTATTTTGAAGCCACTGCCATTTGCTAGTCCATGACTTTTTATATAGCATTTTGCTCAAATCATGGACTTATTGTTAAAGTAATGCTTACTTTATTCGCCAATTTTTTATCCGATTCAGCCTATAGCTATACAACCGCGAGAGGGGGCCGGGGAGGGGGCGAGGAGGTGCCTGGGGTTTGACCCACCCCATGGGACCCCCTCCTCGGAGGCAGGGGATTTGATCCGGGAGCCTAACCCCGGAATCGGCACCCCGGGAATCGAACCCGGGGCCGCCGCGTGGCAGTCCGAGGACATACCACGGAGCTACCGGCTCCCCTTCGCCAAACTCGTGTGTAGTAAAGTCACTAAACTTGCTATAGGTATCTTGATTTGTTGACAAAGTTGCTGCATTTATCCACATAAGACGTAAAATTGATGTAGGAAAAGATACTCAAAGGTTTACCGTGATGTCGCATTTCTTTACTTCTGCGAAAATTTAATTGGGGAGATATTCCCCCCTCCCCCACAGCTCCTTGTCAATGACAGGTAAGCATTGCCGCTTTACTAAGTAAAGGTTTTAAGAAAGACCTCGGAGACTTCTATGGTGGATGCAGACCGGCCGAAAACGTTGATTCGTGGTACCGTCCGACAGAATAACACGTGACTGAGGAGATTCAGATTGTGTCTGTTTTTGCATTGTGAATTGATTATAAGTAATACTTTCCTTTGTACAAGCTGCATAGCATTTCTTTAAAACGCGTTAATTTTCAGCCGATTTCTTTTGTTTTGGTAAAGCTCTATGGCGCCAATAGGCTCTCCTTGGATCCGTCCCTGTTCGCCCCCCCCCAACGTTTTGAAAAATCAACACTACTTCGTTTAATACGTTGGTTGGCTGTACTCTGTTTCCTTTGACTATTTGTTTGTTCTCTTAGCTCCTCCTGTTTTGTCATTGCCCTTGTTAGTCATTCGTGACTGCCAAAAGCGTAAATTTCTTATGACCTTGCATTGTCTGTGCTAATACATTTATCTTTTCTTCCCAGATCTCTCGCGAACGTGCTGAAATCTCGCTAGCTCTGCTCCAGCGCCAGCTCTCGGCAGAACATGAGACCCACTGAGACATCAGTGGTAGCGGAAACTCGTCTCTAGCCATCGCGGTGCCGGACATTTGCTATGACCTGGCGTTAGGCACTTTGACCCTTGGTGATAAGATGTTACCTGGGGTCATACGATGTGAGCTGGGGTCAGATAGTGTGACCTGTAATCAAGAGATGTAACCAAGGTTCAGGTCACGTGACCAAACGTCGGGTAATGCGAGTCAGATGTTATGACCCGTGATCGGGGAACATGACCCTGGGTGACCCTGGGAGTGACCCTAGGTCCTGTGACTTCGAGGTCAGTCGATGTGACCCGGGGTCCTCTGAGGTGACCCGGTGTCGGGACAGGTGACCGGGGTCGGGACAGGTGACCGGGGTCGGGGCAGGTGACCGGGGTCGGGACAGGTGACCGGGGTCGGGACAGGTGACCGGGGTCGGGACAGGTGACCGGGGTCGGGGCAGGTGACGGGGTTGGGATAAGACGGGGTACTGTCGGCCGGGCGCCTGTTTGAGCCCTCAGACCCCCGGCCGACTGGCTGCCTCCAGCCTGTCACCTGCCTCTCACCCGTGATTGACCGTCATGTGTGGCCGTCTGTCATGTGTGGCCGTCTGTCATCAAGTCTCATCGGTGCACTCCCACGCTTTGTGGTCGGCAGAACGAAGCCGACATACGCTTCCTGAGGAGGAGCAGGGGCAAAGTGGTTGGAAACATTTCGAAAGACACTTTGGATGTATTGTGTGCGTGTGTGTGTATGTGCATGTGTATATGTATGCGTGTGTTTATGTGTGTGTGTGTGTATGTGTGTGTAAGTGTGCGTGTGTGTGTGTGTGTGTGTGTGCGTGTGTGTGTGTGTGTGTGTGTGTGTGTGTGTGTGTGTGTGTGTGTGTTGTGCGTGTGTGTGGTGTGTGTGTGTGTGTGTGTGTGTGTGTGTGTGTGTGTGTGTGTGTGTGTGTGTGTGTTTGTGTGTGTTAGCCATGGTACGAAGTTTGTTTGGCTGTTCGCCGTGGCACGTTTGTATGGATGTTATAAACAAGAACTGTTCGCTAATTGCGCAGGTATATGTTGTCACATTTGCCGGTATCAACTCTGCATTTTTCTCTCCATATGACTCCGCCGGTTATTGTTGACCGATCGATGTCTGTCGTTGGTTCGTGCTATTTTCGATGTCATTGTGGCAAAAGGTTTCCGTCGCACGCCTGTGGCGAATATGACGTGGCCCTATCGAGGACAGCGCGGGTGTATTGTTGTTCGCTATACATCAGTGACATCACATGCTCAGGCACGACCTCTGTGTAGATGCTTCGCAAAGCAGATGTGTTCCAGCATGTATTTAAACGCACACGTCGGTTCATCTCCCCATACCTAGCACATCACATCCACGGTCTGACCCGACCTCGGCTGCCGCGACACTGCAGGGCATCTGTACGACTTCTGACGGTTCCTCGCGGGCTGTTGGCACTTATGATCCTTGATTTCATTATAATTCTGCTCATTTGTATGTACATCATTTCAGTTATGCACTTTGTAATGTATTACTTTAATTTCTAGTTACTGTTCAGTTACAAGGGAGAGGCGTTTTGATTTAGGCTTTGCTTTTGCGCCAATCCACTATTGCTTTGTGTTGTGCATGGCATTTGCTGTTAATAAAATATCATGAATAAATGAATGAATGTGTCGATGTTATCAATTTCAACGTACCTGTTGTTGATGCTGTTGACTCATTCCGGACTCGCTTCCGCGATCCGTACTCACTGTCGACTCTGGAGGTATCTGGTGGCCGCCACCAGGACCACAACCGCGTCGTCCTATCTGACGTCCTTCGGTGAGGGGAACAGTGGTGTCCCGAAGATAGGTGACGCACCCTCATCAGCGCTGGGCATCGCAGCAGGACATGGAATGGTGTGGTCGCTTCCTCCCCGCAGGCGCGGCACCAGCCCGCCTCGAATTGTAGATCGCTGCACTGTGCTCACCTCGGCCAGGGGTTACGGCAGATCAAAGGGGGTATTGGGTGGACACGGACCGATGCCCCGCGCGCAGAGCTGGTGTGCATTGATGGTCTTGAATCTGTGCTGGCGTTGCACCGGTGCACTATGGGCCAGAATCCCGATCTAGCCCGACATAACTGATTATTGACCTCATATGACCTTTTTTCCGCCTCCGTTCATGAATATGGGAACTTTGAGCAAGTATTTTGAATTTGGAAACCATTTCGTACTAATTCCAATCGATTTAACTCATCTTGTGGTCACCAGATGGCTCTTGATCCGGCGGGCGTAGACCGGCCACGTTATTTCGGTTTGCCATAATAATTCTGATTGCTACGACTAGTACTTAGGGAGGCACAAGTTCAGTCAAAAATATGAGATATTGCTTTGAAATTCGGTTTTAGGTACGTCCCATACTTGGTTCTCTCAATATTACACCGCGTGTTTTTTTTTCATGTTTTTTTTTAACCCTCGCCGTACTAAAGGCGACCTTCCCCCAAGGGTTTCTTAGCATAACTACTACGCATAAGTTTAATCTTGCCTAAAATTTACAGTAACAAGTGAAAAACAATTATACATATTGTTGTCAGATTTGCATTGAAATTGGTTGAAAGTTTGAAAGATAAATGACGTTTTTAGTGCGTCATGTTGGTGGTAAGACGATAAAGTTGAAAAATCGTTAACATTAGCGAGTTTTGTAAGGCCAACTGCAACCCTAAAACGGACGCAAGATTAGACAAACTACATTTTCCTTTAACTGCAGGTGGATTCGGATTTTCACAATCTTTATTTTTTTGACTCCGCAAAATAACAATAAAATTATATTTCTAGGAAAAATCACTACAAAATCACAATTTCAAAAAATATTAAAAAAAACGAAATTACATGTTAAAGTATTGGGATATGAACAAATACCTAAAACCAATTCCAGAGGCAATTCATTTATTTTTGACTGAGTGGTTGGTTCCTACGTGTAAGAAAGCTCGTAACGTCATCTTTGTCGAAAATAATATTTTATGAATTTTTTGACCAGATACAAAAATATATTTATTTTTTAAGTATTTTGGTGGCACAACTTGGACTAGAAGTATGACTTTTTATTCACATTTATCAATTTTATAATTGCTAGTGTTTCCTCACAGAGCAAAATCGCTAATTCTGGAAGTGGTCGAGTTTGAGGTCATTTCTTGACCTGGAAGGTTCAACCGTTAAGCCTTAAAAGCTAAAATTGCATACCGTTAGATTCAATCACTGACAGGCAACATGCTGGTTCTTACCGTGTTGATCTATGTTTGCTTGGTTTTGTATTAACCAGGGGGTCCCACCTTCCCTACCTTCTCCGGCAGGCACCGGCAGCGGCTGCGCGCGCGGCGGGCGGCAGAACCTAATATAGAATCACCCCGCTTTGGATGCGGGGCAAGCCTTGGGGCCAGGAAGCTTTGACTTGCCTCAGCAAGCCAAACCATTGAGGGTCCACTACCGATGCTCGTACTTCCGTGTTATTCATTAGATCGGCTCTATAGAAAAACTTCATTCAAGTTTTTCCTGACATTTTTGTTGTGTCAACACAAAATGTCATTTTAAGCAGGAAAACCCCTACCTTTAGTTTTAAATTTGATTTCACAGTGTAGCCAAGGTTCCATTTTAACTTAAAGACATGCACATTTTTAATATTTTGTTCTATCTTATTCGTCATTACATTGTAAACATACGTCGTTTTCGAGAGCCGCGGACTCCCTGCTGTATGCTTCGTACAAAGTTCCGTGTTTCGGTGCCGTTTATACCTTCATGTTTGATTGCACTAAAAAACTATTATCATATCCTTAGTCCATGGTCAATTCTGAACATTTTCATGTATGTTTCATATCGAAATGACATAAATCACTCCGATCGATTATGGCGGGCTAGATCGGGCTTGTGGCCCATAGTGCGGTGGGGGAGCCTGCCACCCATCAAAGTGCTATACCATCCCGCAGGCCACTCGCCAATGGCGCGGGAGCGCGCCGCTCTCGCCGCCGCACGGTGCACAGTCGTGACGTCAACTGGAACGTCGGACTGGGGAGAGCTGTATCGTTTTTGGCGAGGGCGTCCGCGCGCTCATTCCCCAGTGGCTTGCGGTGGGACAGGACCCACTGCAGGTGCAGTCTTCAGCCGTCCAATGTGTTGAGTCCAGCAGCAGTTTCCAGGTGGAAACCGTGAGTGGTGCAGACTGGGCCGGTGGTCCTCGCATCAGCTTCCTGAGTGCCGCCTGGAAGCCGATGCATGTCACCACTGGGTTTCGGGTATGAGCCGGTTGCGCCTGCAGGTGGTTGAGGGCGGCGTGGAGGGCCACCAGTTCTGCCCTGTAGCTGGAGCAGAGTCTACCGGCGGCATCACGCAGTGTCCAACATCTGGATGTCGACCCCTGTTCCGTCGTCGGTAGCACCACCATCAGCCGCGCCGTTGGTACACACCTAGGTGGCGCATTGGAATAGGGCGGCCGGATGATAGTTGCCACTTAAAGTTTCTTCTGTACAGAGGCTTCTACCGGTAGCCCAGGGCCGATGTCCAGACGGAAGGTCACACCGCCGGAGCCTGTCCACGGGGGACCCGGCGAGGCAGGATCGGCTCGATGGGCGCAGTCACTCCCGCCGACTCATAGACCGCGAGGCCCACCTCCCTCGAGCCGGTGACCGTTGTCTTTCGAGGGGGCACTGATGACTTTACGATCACCCGGAGAGGGTGGTCCAGCGGCAGGACTCTTCCCTTGTCCAGGAACCGGGTCGCCAGCGTGAGAAGGCGGGACACGACCGGGGTGAGCCCAGGCCCCACCAGAAGAGCGTGTAATAGTGTAGACACAGGGCATGTGGTGATAACCCACGCCACTGCCCGAACCTCGCGCTCAACAACTTTAGTATGAGAGTCAGGTGTAGCGGCAAGCAAGGCCGCAGCAGCGTGCTCTTGGGGTCCTCTCACATAGCCGTTGGCCACCGCTCGCAGTTGGTTCTCCCTCAACCCTCAGTCGCGTCCCGTCATGCTTTTGAGCTGGGCGATGCGAGGTCGGTTCTTCTGACGCAGAATCTTGCAGTGAGCTCCGAATTGCAGGGTGCGGTCCAGGTTGACTTCCAGCAGTTTGAGGTGGTCTCCCGAGGTCACAATAACCTCTGCAACCTTGGTGGTAAAATCGAACGCGTTTCTCGGGGCCTGGAAGAGTACTGGCACCTGGGTCTCCTCTCTCATCACAACTATCTTCGAGGCACGAGCCCACCACACGAGAGAGTCCACCACCTGCTGAGCTCGCCGTAGCGCGACGTCGATCATGTTCCCAGATCGTGTTTGTGTTCAACGTAGCTGTCATGTTCCAGCAAACATTCGTATATTGTTACGGGAAACGAAAGGGAGAGCGGTGTGTGCGTTTGTGTGTGTGTGTGTGTGTGTGTGTGTGTGTGTGTGTGTGTGTGCTTGTTGGTGTGTGTATGTGGGAGAGAGAGAGAGAGAACGAGAGAGAGAGAGAGAGAGAGAGGAGAGAGAGAAGAGAGAGAGAGAGAGGAGAGAGAGAGAATGAGAGAGAAGAGAGAGAGAGAGAGAGAGAGGAGAGAGAGAGAGAAGACGAGAGAGAGAGAGAGAAGAGAGAGAGAGAGAGGAGAGATGAGAGAGAGAGAGAGAGAAGAGAGAGAGAAGAGAGAGAGAGATGAGAGAGAGAGAGAGAGAGAGAGAGAGAGAGAAGAGAGAGAGAGAGAGAGAGAGAGAGAGAGAGAGAGATGAGAGAGAGAGAGCGGTGTGTGCGTTTGTGTGTGTGTGTGTGTGTGTGTGTGTGTGTGTGTGTGTGTGTGTGTGTGTGCGTCTGTTTGCGTTTGCGTGACTTATTTAAGTGCAAGTCTCTACAAGATGCAGAGCTTTGAGGAGAACTTCATCCCCGGAGCTGTGATTTAGCTGTTGGCGTTTATTTTTGCTCCTTGCGTTTACTTCCATAAACTTAATTTCTGCTTTCTCAAGTCAATAACTAGACCTGTTTACAAGAATGTTGCTCAACAGCTCATGAATTTATATGAATATTAACAGAAAAACCTTCAGCTTCATGTTACCAGAAGGAGGACGCTAAGCAGGGCACGCTAAGCAGCCTCTCCACAAATAAAGCTTTTTATCGCTACTGGATTATTGCCCCGTTATATTGATGTCAGTTGTTCTTAAATCAAAATGCAGAAAATATGTGACTGAGATGTTTAGACGGCATATGGTGTACTGTTCAGTGTTGTATTTTCCTCATCGGCCAGTCTGAGAAATCATGACACAATTTAAACTAAATGACTGTTAAATGACCGACTGGATATTTATGTTAATAGCAGTTTTCACGGTATATTATTTTGTGCGAAATGTTTTAAACATTTTAAAATGTTTAAAATGTTTTAGTAGTAGCCGTTTTCACGATGGACTAATTTGCGAGAAATGTTGTAACCCTCGCCCTACGGTCCCGTAGGCCGAGGGTTATTTTTTTCGCAAATTAGTCTATCGTGAAAACGGCTACTACTAAAACATTTTAAAACATTTCAAAATATTTCACGCAAAATAATCCATCATGATAACGGCTAATATGAACGTTAACAATTTTGTATATATATATATATTGTATTTCTGCAGCATTCGTTTCATGAACCCTGTATTGTTTCATGTCAAAATCTTCGGTTAGACCTGCGTAGGTTTGTTTGGGATGCGGCTGAGCCTAAATTTAAACGTCTTAAATAGTGAAAACTGCAGTGGTGTTACATATTGTCATTTGAAATACATAGGAACGTAATATCATATAATCATAGACTGTCCATTGTGGTCCAAAGATGACAATTTGCAACTCATTACTCAGGTTACGTTTTAATGTGAGCCTGGCGAAAAAATGACGCATTGTTTGTACATTGTATTCACCTTGCAAATATATTGTGAAAATATGCGTCATATTACTGCGGAGAAGTTTAGACCGAGTCTTCTCAGGGTGTGAGCATGCTTACAACGCTAATAAAAGTGCAACGTTTTAACGTTTTTTGTATCGGTTGGTTGGTGGGTGATATTGCAGCTATTCGAAATAATTGTCTTTCTGTTGGTATATCATGCTACCATGTATTTGAGCGAACTAACGCGTCACACTAAGTGAAAATAGAGAACATTTGTTTAAGACAACCACAACCTATTTTAGCAAGTCGTGGTCAAGGTTACTAGAACATAAGGCTAGACAGATCATGACGTCACTGATACTGAAGCCAATGGGTGCACTATATACGGCCAAAAGTGCACTAGTGCTGTAGAATCGAGGATTTTCAAATGAGGTTAATTGACCAGACTGACCCATTTTCTGGAATCTGTACGTCTTCACGAATCCATAATGGTAAGGCAAGCCAACATTTTCCTATTAGTGTCTTCAGGAGATCATCACCAAAAATCGCAATTCCCCGTTGGCTCTTATGTTGAAGGCCACGGGCCATGACTTTGGTGACGTCATCACTTAGGAATGTCAAACACTTGGTGGGGGCTGGAACATAGAACATAGTCGTGGTTACAAATGTCGTATGTTATCACAAACAAAAATAAAATATCTTAAAGGGATCATAAGACCTTTTCGAATGTCTTCTAATAATTTTCTGGAGGATGGAAGCGATGCAACAATTATTTATCGAACGTTATTATCCCAACTTTTTCACGGAATTTTGTATATTAATTAAAAAGCTATTTGATAAAGAGTTTTGTTATTGATTCAATCAGATTATATCAGCACTAGCAATTCTTAGCCAAATGCAAAAGAAGAAACGAGGCCATTATTGCGCTCTGAATACAAGCAACGCACAATGTTAAACACGTTGTGGTAAACACACAGAGTTAAACAAAGTTGGTGGCAATTTGCCGATCATGTGCGATGCAATCGTCCAAAATGTTCCCCAACACGGCTTACTAAATTATAAACAGGACTCAGGACATTTATCCGGGATGTTGAAAGCAGGACGATGCATACCGGTATTCAGCCGAATCCATATCGGCCCTATAATACAAAATGGTTTTCTAAGTCATCATCTTCAACGATGTCCCATTGGGACGGCCAAAGGATTTATGTCTGCTACCTTAATTGCTATTTGAAGGCTTAGAATGTCGGCGGTGGCCATTCCCTTCAACCTTCGGATCGGGGCGTTTGGAGTCAAAAACTATTAATGGATGATACGTGGATGCCCGAGTCAATAAGGAATGAGATATATCTTATTTGCATGAACTGGAGTAATGTTACAAACTAGTTATGAACCATATTTTGCCCCCTTTTCCGGTATTTGGACCCATAATATGCAAGAGATATGGAAGAAAAAGGCACGGGTTTACGTGTTATTTCTACGGCTCTTAAACCAGAACACTTATTGCGTGCGAACGCTACGAAGTTTGAACGTGATTTTGGTATACTTAGAGACATTTTCAAGCTTTATGAATAAAATATGCAATATGCAATAGCCTAGCCTATAGCCTCGCATATCAATAGCCAATAGCCTCGTGTATCAAACTGCATTGCCACCTCCAATAAAGTGGAAAAAGGTCTTATGATCCCTTTAACATAAGTATAGACTGAAGGTTATCTTTTCAGTTAGCATACAACTCCTTTCCCCAACTTTTTGGCCATACAATTCCATGAAGTAATGATTTATTTGGCATCTTAAAGAGCATGATTTGTCGAAATTCCTAATACCTATCGAAATTGAACATATTTTGTGTTGATATATTTATACAGAATCCGTTCGGTGTTATATATCGAGGATATATTGGAAAGTCGCCACAGTCGTTCCGTTATATAAAAAGGGAGATAGGAACGACCCTAACAACTACCGCCCGATCGTGTGCGCCCCGTTGTGGTCCCAAACTCAGTGAGCGCATTGTATGCACGCAACTCATGTAAATAACCTGTCTGATCACCATCTGCTCTGTTCGCAACAGTACGGGTTCCGGCCGGGTTTGTCCCACGGAGGGCGGCCCTGCTCGACGCTGTCACCTTACACTGTCCAATAACATCGACAAGGGCCTTGTGACGTAACTTGTCCACCGCTGAAACACATCGAAAGGCCTTTGACAGCGTCGAGCATGGCCCGTCTATCTGGACAAGCTCGGCTGGTTACGGAATCGGACCACGGTGTTCGCCGCCTGGCTGAGGGGTCGAACACAGGCTGTGACTGTGCTTACCGAGCGTAGATGTGACTCACGGGGTAGTTCAGGGATCGATCTTTGGAACCAATTTTGTTATTATCTTACCTCTGACCCTGCCACAGCACTTTACCGAAAACTGCAACTTGTTTCGTATGCGATGACTGTCAGTTCTTTTTGACGCTGAATTTTCCCATCCGAGATCCAAAACGTTAAAACGTAAAGTCGATAATTACCTTTCAACCAGTTTTGATCTGGTTCCTCAAAAATCGCCTTTAAAAAACCCCAGTAAGACCAGAAGATTGCTCGTTCTTAAGTCCCCCCCCCCCCTTCACGCTCAAAGCCACCTGCTTCCCCCCCTCGGCACCTCAGCCCCCGGCAGGTATCGTGTATTTCTTCCCTTCGAAAAGACGTAGACCGCGAACACTGACTTCTCAGTCTCCTTTGGCGATGACGAAATTTCAAAACCTCCGGACAGCGTCAAATCAACATGGAGCGTCGCCAGTGTTAGATTTCCCACTTTTCCTGGATTCACTTACGATAGCATTTGCCAGTTCGGCGGTTCAATATTTTCTGAATCGGGACTCGCTAGACTGCGTCATAAGGCTCCCAAATGCTTTTCTAGGCAACTTCTTGTTCAAGCTCTCGTGTTCCCTCATATTCGATACTGTTTGACCGTCTGGGGAAATTGATCAGCTTCGTTAAAGGCACGCGTCCAAAAAGTTATTAATTTCGGTGTTCGTATTGTTTCCGGACTTGGCAGACGCGACCATGTGACCACCGGTGCTGAAAGAGTTAGGTTGGAGCACTGTCGATGAGATCTACGTGAGCGAAAAATATCGCTTGCCATGCGCGCTTGCTAAGTCCTTCTTTGTAGGGGCTCATGCCCTGACGGAGCAGCTGCTCTACCGTAGCGAGCTGTCCTGGTGCGCCAAACATCGAAGCAGTTAGCGAGTGGTCACTTGCAGCTGCCGAGAGTTAGGGACCGAGTTTCCGCGCGACGCAGCTTCCACGTATCGCTGCCATTTCTGCCTGGAACAACGTGCCGGGGAAACAGTATGGATGACCGCGTATTTTAGTTACTGTGCTGTGTTTTTGCGTTTTAATCTGATTTTACTGTCATGCATTCTATCAGAGCGTCTTTTACTTGTACAATGCTTTTGCTTTTTAATCTGATTTTACTGTCATGCATTGTATCCTTTACTTGTAGAGCGTCCTTTACTTGTGCAATTGACGTGGACCCCAAAGAACCCACGCTAGTGGAGACTCCTAACACACGATCTGTATCTGTATCTGTATCTGAACTGTTGGCACGCTTGAGTTACTTATTTGAAAAGCTCATGTAACTCATTTATGGCTCTGTCTGATATACAGGTGGACCATTCTACGAGAAATCAACCACAACAAAATGCAAAATGACACCCTCATGGGACAGATTTTAACCAGAATTGGTACACAGCACTATCTGGGAAGCTGAAACGAGCTGTGAAAGTTTTACGGCGATTGAAGCAGTTGTTCAGGAAATATTGGCTCAGGAAATTTTGGCTAGATCACAGTGCAGGCCAAATTTTGTCCGACATTATCGCCGGAAATTTATAACGCAATCTTAGTTTGTTATATCTCGTTGGAATGGTATTGAGCAACTCTTAAAGATAATAGTTTTTAAGATTTCCGATTTTTCGAAAGTTAATATTGTTAAATTTTTAAACTTGTATTTACCCCCAGTTGATAAAATTGTAATTTTTGAACATAAAACATCAATAATAATCAATCATCTTTAAAACACAAAATACAATTTATTTGGTTTTATCTACAGATATGTCACATTTTGTAATATTATTAGTTATTTGTATGCAAAATAAGATATTCACAAATTACTTTTGAATGAATCAAGATAGAGAGGTATAATAAGCATAATTTTACTGTTCTCGTCCTAACATGTTGAATGACAAACAATGTTATCTCTTTCTAACATTTCTTGACCTTAATCTTGACCAGAGGCCTATTTCACTAAGAAGTTTGTAATTACATATGTTTGTGATTACAAACGCAAGAAACTTTTACCTACCTCACAAAAAGCGATTTCACAAAACAATCAGCCACTGTGATACCGTTGTAAAAAAGTGTGTACATAAGTTAGAAAAAGTGTAAGCCAGAACGCAATCTCAACGTACTTTTGGCAAACTTCACCGGGCGGAAGAGGACATAGTGGCCTACTAAGCTGTGGCATGATTATGCGCAATGCTCACCGGAGGAATAGCTTTTTTGGATCCTCCTAAGTTTTCTGTTTCATAAATATTATTTGTTATACGCTGCTAAAAATACGCTTATTTATTAATATTCTTTTACATATATGTCACTGCAAACAATTGTTTCCAATGTATTAACAATTCTCCCGAGAAAAATAGTCCCGACGCGGTGACTTCTTTGACATCTGTCAGTATGCGCAATATGGAGTGCGGAACGGTTCTACCTATGACATTCTATGGCCTGGCGGACAAAAACTGTACAACACAGCTGACCCTTGAAAGAAAGATCGTTTAGTTTTCTCCACCATTTTACACTCTAACCTAGTTATTCCACACGAAGGGAAGGCTCACTGCAAAGACATTGCAGAACCGCTGCAAATATACCGCCATCGGTTTCTCCGCGCGGAGGCGCCCTTTTCACTGTCATCACATCATGACACAATCGGTAAGGTTGCAACTGCTACTTCAGAGCTGGAAGATCCCGTGCTCGAATTTCTGGGCTGGGGAAAACAAATTTTCGGCAGTTAATTCCTTATGTATGAACTAAACCACTGTCCTAGACAATCCTCGGCCAACGAAACAAAACCGCAACCAATAAACGGCCTTAAAGTTAAAAATACGTCAACAATCGATGCAGTTTTCTGAAATCGAACCTCTGGCCCACTGAATTACAAAGTTTGTAATTACAAACATTACTCACTGAAGTAACCTTTTTGAAATAGAAATGCGTTTTTACAAACATTTTTACTAAAAATGTATGTGTAAAATAGTTTGTAAATAGTAAATTGAGATTTACTGCCCTGAGGTTTTGTGAAATCCAAATTACAAACATTTGTAGAATTTTTTTGCAATCACAAAGAAAATCATTGTAATTGCAAACTTTTTTGCTTTGTGAAATAGGCCTCTGATGTCACGTGTCAGCTGTACCCAGGGGCGTCGCCGATATGTTTAGTGTGAGATCGGCTAGAATGACGAAAAAATCACTTCCTTTTTATGCTTTTATTCAATCCTCTCCAGCATTTGTAATGTGGATTTTCATGTTGAAGTAGGTACTTATTTGGCGCCACGAAGCAGCGCGATTTTTTACGACTTTGCCCGATAACACCCATAAAAATAAGCGTAGGACCTTATACGTAAGACCTTTCAAAAAATAAGAAACTAAACATTCAATTCACCGTTGCAACGAACCGAAGACGATAGCGCTGGCTTCGATATGACAATGGCCACTGATGTAATGCCGCGAAGTGTGTTTTTTTTTGTTTTTTTAGGTCGTGGAAATGTTTTTTAAAACTGGAATCAGACTGTAAGCGTAGCCAAGTCTTCGGGTAGCCACTATTCATGGTTGCACATCTCGGTATGATGAAAATATTTAAATAAAGATAGTTTTTCACATACACATTCTTCGGATAGTAAATCACGTTGATCGGTGGCAGTCAGCGCTCAATGGTACATATGATAATAATAACTGTTTACATATGCATCGAACTGCAACAAACAACTGGTAACAGTGCAATTTGTTTGAAAACAGCAAGAGCCAGAACGACTTTTCCGCACATAAATGGTTCCTGCTGATCTGGAGGAACCTGGTGAAAGATGGCTCCGGGAGATGGTCCCAAGGCTATAGAAGAACCTGGCCTGGCCCCACTGTTAGCTCCTCAGTCCAGCAAGTTGGAAACCATTGGAGCAGCTTCCGGGTGTCGATGTCCGCGTCCTTGCGTTCTCGTCGCCTTTTTCGCAACTCAGCAGACTAGCTTAACATGTGGCCCGCTTGAAAGTTAATATCTTATAAAGGGAGTGTGTCCTGGTGCCAGCAATTACCACCAAGAAGAGCCTCGGCAAGAAGTTTAATACAATTAATTGTCCCATTCTCCAAATTTATATAAGCGATTGGGAAACTTGTGTCATGCCGCGAAGCATAACGAAATTTTTCACTTTGGCTGTGAATAGCTGGATTTTGACTGCTGCAAAGTCCATTTTACGATAATTTGTGTTAACAATTTAGAAAATTATGTCATGCCGCGAAGCGGCGCGAAATTTTGCCTTTTTTGCTATGGATGGATAGCTGAATTTTGATTGTTACAAAGGCAATTTTTATGATACATTTTTAATTTTTCTCGCCAGTTTTTTTTGGGTGAAACATAGTTTGCCCTCTCCCTCCCCTTGAACAGTCTTGGGGGGCATGAACCTGTTGGCCCCCCTGGATCCGCCTTTTCATGGGTTTGGGCATGCTTAGTGAAATGAAACAGTAGCATGGTTCAAACATATCTACCAGGACTATTGTCAACGATGCATGCTAATTAGCTAATGCAATTCAACAGTGATATAGTCGTCTTTATTGTTTATTGATTATTTGTTATAAAAAACACAGGCCGAAGCCCATTTACGGATGTAGTCAAAGCACACACAACGCTCTAGTGACATGTCAAACATGTTTACATAGATACATGACAAATGACAATGAATAATTACATGGATAGATAATAGCTGCTAACGCCTAGCAAACATGGACTATCAATGTGCTGCGGTGCAACCCAGTGCCCATTCAATTCTCTCTCTTCTCCGATTGGTCTGGTTGGTTTATGCATTTTTTGGACTTTTCATGATATTGGGTGCGCAATGGGTATGGCGATGTAGAAACGATGTCGGGTAAACCGTTCTTTTTTAACTGGACAACCGATCTTATACCAGGGTAATATGTTTTTTAATGATAAGGCACTTAAACAATAGACTTTGGCAATTATAGACAACAATAATCGTGTAAGCAATAGGGCAGTAAGATTTTAAATCATGTCTGATCCTAAGTCTGATCCAATATGATAATGTTGACCGCAAAGTGTTCGATATGTCAAATCAACAGCAACACTTTTGACTCTGATATTATTTATCGTTAATAGTATGAAAGTCAACATGCTAGGATAATGGTTGAAAATTTTGTGAAAATAATTATCTGAGGGCCCCAATGGGCATGGGATCAATATTATTTAATGAAGGGTCCTGGTCTGGGGTCTTGGCTTGGTGTCCTGGGCTTCGGCTGGTGAGCTTAGGGGTTTGGGCACCCATAGATAGCTCTGGACGCACAATTAACATGACTAAAATCTTTTAAGTCTGATGTGATATAAGCCTGAAGTTAGCACGACGTAAACCATGGAATTAAAAACGAAAAACTGCCGTTCACTACATGCAAACTTAAAAGCTTTGCGACTTAACAGGTATGAACAAAATAAATCAAGTTTCTGGCATTTTCCTGCAAGAAACTGTTGCAGGTCGCTGGTAGCCGGATAAAAAGCTGCTTGCGGTACCGAATTCACCCTACCACCCGGCACATGAAACAGTCCTGTGTGTCGTGTGCGTCGAGTGGGCGCAGGCTCTTTAAGCAAGGCCCATTAAGCAAACTCATTAGGTGAAACATTGACAGTATATTTTCAGTCAAGACGGCCACGAAATACAAAATGCAAAAATGTTATGTCGGCTTGAGTGAAACGAGCTTTAATGGACTGACATTTAAAATGTTTCAGCAGTGAATCATAGTCCAAGGTGGAACAGCGGCGCTAGATTCTACATCCTTACTGAGCAGTGAGCACATCAGCCAACTCGCTCCGTTAAAAGCAAACTCATTATGATAGAAGTAAATATTTACACAAAGCGATAACATTTTATTACACGAAACATTATTTTATGCTGTACTTTGTTTGCCCTTTCATACAATGATCATAATGAAATAAACATCTCTTGTGACAAAAATACAAGGGATGTAAATATAGCTGACTGGCTCCGTCAGAAGACGCAGGCACTTCTGACGGACATTGACCGCCTCCTTTAGCCACCGGCAGAGAGCCGCCGACTCCACCAACGCCGCGCCGTCTCGACCAGCTCGCGCAGCGCCGGAGTGGCCAGTGCCGCGTCACCGCGCCCGCCGCAGCCCTGCAGCTGGCCCAGCCGCCAGCACTTTTCCTCAGCAGGCTCTCCGTCAGCTGATTATATCAAATGACGTCACGACTTGGGCTGCGTATACGGATAGCATCTGCTCTAATAACGCACAACCTGCCTTCAAGGTCATTCCCCTCAACTGACACATTGTGGGTAATTTCAGCCGCCGTCAACGCGAAAGCGGCGCCATCGTCTACCTAACGACATGCCACTTCATAGAAGATAAATTAAACACTTTTCATGGCTGATACCATGGCATTCTTTTCATGACTCTCTTATACGGCCTTGGGCTGATACAAAAAAACACATGTTCACCCCTTTACTGATTTTTTTTTACCACATGTCCTCGCACAGGTTTCATAAATCATCATCTATATCAGTGGTTCCCAGCAAGGGCGGCGCCACCAGATTTTACCTGAGGGGGCAAGTCGAAAGGGGGCACCCTTTTCCCAGGGGGGGGGGCTCCGTCCACCAGGGGGCTTCCCTGGCTGTAGGGGCCTCCATTGAGTTGGGCTACCAAAGCAGATGCGAAATGTTAATTTGCTTTCTTTAATGGTAACACCATGGCGAGATCTACTTAATTTGCTCTTCGGTATCTCCGAAATCGGAGCAACAAACAGTCAGCTGGCCCATTTTCTTGTGATGCTCAAAGCCGGCAACCTCTCTGCTCGCTACATGTTTCTGCGCGAGTGTGACTACCGGTTTGAATGACAAAAAATGTGTTTTCTTACTGGATTGCTATTAGTTGTGTTGCATACGAATGAATCAATATGGAACCTCAGGTTATTTTTCACTATATATTGTTTTTATTTAATTTTTCTTGCTAATACCTATAGTCTGACTCACACAGCACTATCACAAGACCGATGTTGTGTAATACAGAGATGGAGACATACAATTACGACCAGACAAAGCGCTGACAATCCGTAGAGGCTAGGGCGCTAGCATCGGACCGGTGGTCGCGAACATCAAAGTGCCGACACGGAGTTTCCAATCCGTTATACAATAATCCGTGGTGCTACTCTGCACCACCGAGCTTTGTAAGAAGCGCGTTATACCCCGTGGAGCTTGGGAGAGACCGTAGCCTGATAGCGCACATAAACTTCAGCTCCGACAACGCTTACAAAGTGTCGCCACCAAGTGGCGGCGGATGGTATTTTCGGATGGGGACTTGTGGTTACGCCCCTGGGGGATGCCCCCCTGAGCACAAAATAAATGATTACACTAGATAAAGTGAGATTATCTGGTGACCCGACCCTACCTCCCCCCCGCCCCCACCGTGTCATAACATCAATAGCATATGGCGAGGAGCGAATTTGATTCTTACACGCGACGTGCCTACCATGATATCAATCCTGCTACGTGCTGGCTTTGCACAACCAGCTGGAAAATAGGTTTCCTAGCCCTTGGTGGTGGGTGCAGCTCGTTCTAAAAATGTAGTTCCGTTACTCGGTATCGTTACTTTGCGACAAATTTAACAGAGTATACTTTCATTTTTGTACTGTACACAAATTAAGTTACTTCAAAGGGGGCATGTCACTCAAGTTAAATTAATATGCTTAAATGAACAGCCGAATTTGATAAGCACATGAAGTCCGTCTTGAAATTCGCGCCCAGTCGCCCATATGCCGTTCAAATTCGTGCTTCCATCCAATGGAGGTGTGTCGAGTCCGCCACCACTACTTAATTAAATGATAGGCATGAAGAAAGTTAATGGTAAGAAGGAGAAAGTTTGCAAAGAAAAGTTTTTTTTAACTTACTTACGCAGGCACTTTTTGATTCTCAGACCATTGATTGAAAGTTTTTTCTCGCGTCGAAGTTTTTCGTTCTGATTGCCTCTCAATTTCCGGAGATACAAATGGAAAGAGGTCTGTTCCGTTTCCATTGCACGGACTCAATGCGGAGACGGTTAGATTCAGTTAACAGGAACCACATGTATTAAGCGCATCGGCTCTCATCCAATTTCAAATAGCGTCAGCTGACGGTTGGTCAGTTCAAGTTGATATCCTTTTCTCTTGTTGATTACAAGTTACTTGAGCAAACCTTCATTGTACGTAGTGGTGTGTTAAATCGTAACAGTTTTTAGATCTTAAACCAGATAATAAATTAGGTTGTCTTTTTGTATCTTGCGCTTTATTGGGCATTGAAGAGGGTTTAACTGCAATTACAAAATCATAAGTGGTCCTTAGCTCTTGTTTAATCTGTCTTTTAGCGATATCATCGAAGAGGCAGTGTCCCTTTTAAGTCCTGTTGCTCGCTATGTTAGTTTAACCTCGCCTGTGCAGAGGGATTGATAACCTACTGCCAGCCTCATTTTTGCGAATAACCTCGCGTATATATTTATCACCAGTATTGCAATAAAACGTTCAGTATCCTGCTTTATAACAATTTGACACATGCTGGGAAAATGTCCAAACTGTTCTGCCCATGACCTGCTAAAGGGAATTAGCAACCATGTGGAAAGTATGTAGACAGTGATGGAGAAGAATGAACCGATTGCGGTCCTGGCATTTCATTTTTGCGAAAAAGTCCAGAATTTGTTAATTTTGAAAATAGAAATTGTTTAACTGTGACGTCACCCAATCTTGGCGTCACCCAAGCGAGTTGTGTTCGTCACAAGGAGGCATCGAACACGGAAACTTGCGCCGCCAACGTGACAGTCTGTGCACGGGCACCGCTACGATGGGTCGCACGGTAGGCGTGAAACGCGATGGCTGGGTCGACCGGCGCTTTCGTTCGCGCCGGGTAGGTACGTGGGGGACGCATACCGTGAAACACTGTGTGCCGAGCGGCCCTGACGACCGTCGTGCGGTCATCGGCGGCGCAAGGTAAACTGAAATTACGGCGGACGGTTCAAACAAGCGAAGTGCGGTGCAAATCACAGTGGAGTAACTACTGATGACGTATTGCGAAACGTAACGGGATTTGTGAGTTAAATATGACCAATATGAACCAACGTTTTTGCGTTGAATCAGGCAATAGGGTCGCTTTTGGAGGGACAAAATTTTCGGATTTGGGGATTTTCAGCAACCCTACAATCTGGCTATCTCAGTTAAAAACTAATGTTAAAAGGTGCTATTTTCCCTTAACCTAATTGACCTGTTTATCAAGGCCATGTCAGACGCAACTGGTGTCCCGTAGGTGTACGGGACGCCAGTTGCATCTGACTCTACGACAGTAGTATCATGAGCGCCACATAGCCTATATACATATAGTAGCTGTTGGTTGCTCTTAAATCCAAATAATCATCATCATAATGACAGTTGTATCGATGCTTGTGCCTTGTAACTTGTGCCCGTTCTGATTGTTTGTTGTTCAGGAACATATGAACATGTGTTAACAGGTGACATGTATGGTTTCACTGAGACCATGACCTCGGTTGACCATTTCAGAGGTCAACCGAAGTCACCGACCTCCGATGGCCTGAGATGACTTTTTTGGACTTTGGCAGCTTATAATGCATTTTTTGACGCTGACTTCAAATATGGCATCCATTGTACAATCCACATAATAGCACGTTTCACTGGGATCATGCTCTTTGACAGTCAACTGAAGCCACTGACCTCAGATGACCTCAAATGAGATTCGTTCGGTAAGAGATAGGTTTTATACGCTTCTTCTATTCTCCCCAGCTAATGGTGCCCGTCGTGTTCTCACCGGCCCATTATCTCGGCACAAAATTAAGGGAGTGACGGATTAACGGACTTGATTACAAAGTAACGAAAGTTACTTGGCCCGTTACCTGTTTTGAAAAGTAACAAAACGTTATTCCGTTACTGAAAAAATAGTTCTGTTGACCGTTTATAACGGAGTAGCGGAGTAACCGAAGATCCCCACCCGTGAGTGTCACACACACAATCGCGGAGCACAAAGGATTTAACAACTCGTGAGGTAGCTTTGCCCAGGGAGAACGAACACTGCTTTACCTACGTTTGAACCGACATTCAGCGAGATTATAGATCTGCTGACGTCATAGCCACGACTGGCAAATGGCCGCGATGAGAAGACGGCCGTGTATAAGATAGGCTTGTGCCGTTAAGATGACAGCTCAGTGACGCGAGATAAATAGCTGCTCCCTCCGTCATGGAAACCCGGCACGGTGGTCTGAAAGATAATCTCATCGCCGGCCAAATGCAATACGGTTGTCCTGGAGATAGGACGCCTTACACGAATAGCGGCAAGACCATCTGGCTAGTGAGTTGTAATGATCAGTGACTCTCCTTCGGACTGCTAACGTGTGGGGAAAAGGCCCGACAAATACCGCCCCGAATTGTCCCGTTAGCTGTTTAATTCCCTACAAAAATGCATTCAGTGCTGACGATATAAGTGCTACATAAAGTTGCTACGTTTACCTAAGTTCTAGAATAAACTATAAAGGGTAACATGAATTGCACTTCGACAACTGGATAGCACTAATCGGTTTCTGGGGGGAGGGGGGACCGAACGCCTGTGTCTTAAATCGCGGCACATCGATGCCTAGTTTTCTGACAGATTGCCCTTTTACTGGAATGTATTGTTGTCTGCCTTACTGGCCTTGCAAAAACGACATATTTCGGGTACTGACCGGTAATTTTCTCCGTTTGTCTGGGGCGCTTAGTGGTTAAGTGGTTAGCGTCTTCGACTAGTGGCTGGAGGGTCCTGGGTTCGATACCCAACCGCTCCCCCGATCGCAATCTATATCGCCTCCGGATGTATAAACAAACTAGAGCGGTGAGGCGTAAAACCTCAATAATTATGTCTCCGTTCGTCTCCGTTGGTCTCTGATTGTCTCCCCTCGTCTCCAGCCAGGCTCGGGTGGCGGTCGAAATGAATCACGTTATGAATCACCCATGGAGCCTAATCCCAGCCCTCCCGACACAATTACCCCTTTTTAGCAGTCAGAGGTGGTTATTACCCCACCCTTCAAAATGTATAGCAATTTATACAAAATAACATTGTTTCTCAATATGTTTGTTGCTCCTGTGTACAAACTTGTATTGGATGGTCGCAACTCAGAATACAATCACTGAGAGCGCACATGTATCTATTCCTCTTTCTTCACCAATTTATCAATTATGGGCTGACGTTGCCGACAAGGCGCACCGAAAAGTGAAATTGTTAGCCGAGGGCTGCATCAAAGCTGTCTTAGCGTAACATTTATCAACATCACCACCAACCACAATATCAAAATCGGTCAGGTTTTGGACATTTTTTGGCTTCAACCCAAATCAGTCTGGTCTTTGGTCATCCGAAAATGCCTTCTGTTCGGTATTGGATTGGTATTGGTCAGGATATTTTTGAAAAATGACATCACTAGTGGCTAACAGAAAATGAGACCCGTTTTCAGTAGCCAAATATTTATGTTTTAAGACGTTCCTTTTAATATTTTCGGCGCATACAGACGTTAAGTGAAAATTATGCTTTTATCGATTAATTTCAGCTGTAATGATTGAATCATATTTCTGACACTGCTCCATCATATAATAATTGTATTGTATAACATGTTATATCCCTCGCCCGGGTAGGAGGGTGCAGATGCCATCCCCCTCGGTTTTTCCCAAATTACTTACGTATTTTGTAACTGATCGCGATGTCAATTTCAGTACCCTATTTATGAACAATTTGATGCAAACTCTGAAAATTTAGAACTTCCAACCTTCATGACATGTGACCTATGACCTGTTTCTCAAGGTCATGTCAGGCGAAACTTGCGTCCCATAGTATCGATCCTTGTTACATGTTTAGTTCCCGAGCGTTTCACGTTCAGGAGCAAATGCAAAGGTGTTTCCAGGTGACAGGTATGTCTTCTGCTGATAATGTGACTTCGACTGACCTTTTCTGAGGTCAACCGAGGTCACTGACCTCCGATGACCTCCGATGACCTTTTGAGCTTCTTGCCGCTTATAGGACACTTTTTGACGCTGATTTCAAATATTGGAGCCATTTGACATAGTTATATGTTTCACTGGGGTCATGCGCTTACAAAGGTCAACCGATGTCACTGACCTCAAATGACCTGACATGACCTGACCTGTCATTTTTTAATTTTACAGTTTTTAGGTCATCTTGTGATGCTGATTTTAAATTTGGCATGTATTTAGCATAATAAGATGTTCCGTTACCATTTTAGCTTGATCAGCATTCAATTTTCACACATTTACGATTGGTGACATTTTGGCCTTTGACATGACCACAGAGGAGGTCACCTATTGACCCAGGACCCTAAAATCATATGTCAATGTTTTTTTTCGTCACCAGCAACACGCTCGTTTTTTAATCGAAGCTCTAGCTCAATTAGGGGCAAAACGCCAGGGGGTCTGTTACCCGGCCCCCAGTCAAGGTCATTGACAGCATCACGCTCTGGTGACGTCATCCGAGCGTGAAGTTTTTTTTTTTTTTCTCCCTTCACTAATGCTAACCCCATGGGAGGTACAGTAATTTCGGGCAAAATTCAAACTCGATTAAACGATGAATTAGAGGTGATGCGAAAAAGTAAGCAAGCCATACGGAAGCCACATCCCTTGTCTATCGATACCAGGGTCCACTTTTCCTTTGGCTCGCATGGAAACATGTTAAATATTGTCTTACGTGAAAGGGTATTTCCCTAAAAAGCGTACTCACGGTGAGTTGATTTCCGCCCCCCTTCCCATTAGGTTTTTATTGAATAGCAGAAAACGACAGCCACGCCGAGGCATCACCAAATTGGCAATCTGTTAAAAAGTAATTACACACATACTGTGGAACTCTTGCCTCGGGTTCTTCTAAAGGTCAGTCACAGGTCAAGTCAAGTGACCCCAACTCCAAACATGTTTGCGGTCGTGCCACAGCCAAAATTATAAACCAAACAGTTAAAAACTCCCAGTAGATTATCCAATGATGAGTACCTACAATGTGTGTATCTCGATTTTTTTTATATCGGTGACCTAAGGTCAGGTAGGTTTCGTGACCTCCCCATTATAAGTAAATGGGCGAAAATTAAACACGCATAAATTCGTAGGAAATAGCGGATTTGGGACTAGTAATTTCACCGGATCACCATTCCTGTGCCAAATGGCAAGGCCCTATGTCACCTCTTCTGTTCGTTGGACCTTCTACAAGGTGAACCTCGGTGAACCCTAAGGTCAAGTTATATTTTTTCTGCAATAAGCCTATTACTCAATGCAAGTATAGAGCGATGTGGTGTTTCACATTGTTATTGGGCTTGTCGCATTAAAAGATCAGCCCATTCATATACAATTTGACCTTGACCTCAGGCTGGGTCAATTTTTGGATATAACCTAACTTGTTCACCAATTATATTTTTTGATGCGTCTTGACGAGACAAACGCAATGGTCAAATCAGTTTTGCTATATCGTGTATATATCAAAAGTTTTTTTTGAAAAAGCCGATTAGGCGAATTTGAGAACGTTTCAAATTCAGTGGCTTCTGCTGAGTAATGCATGATTTGACGTCATTTGAAGCAAAAAAGCCGTTCTGGTAATTTTGATGCTTAAATTATCACAATTATTAATAACAATTTTATACAAAAATGTATTTGCCTTTGACATATGTTAACAAACTACTTTAAGATAAAAACTAAAGCATAGTAATTAATGAGTTCATTTGAATGAAGAAAATACTCCGTAAGTGAGTGATATACTTGCATGTCTTCAAAAGCGCCAGATATGCCGATCTAGAGCTGCTGCCATCTGACTGTACCCTGTTTATATATACCCTGGTCGTACTCCTCTACCCGGACACGCAGTAAATATGCCCTACCCGGGAGAGGGATATTTTTGCTTAGCTGGAAGTTGTCAAAATGCATATTCCTCTTTGGCTACTTCGGCTATAACTAGCTGTTTTCACGATGGATTATTTTGCGCGAAATGTTTTAAAACAATTTAAAATGTGTTAAAATGTTTTAGTAGTAGCCGCTTTCACGATGGACTAATTGACGAAAAAATATTAAACCCTTCGCCCTACGGGGACGTGGGCGAGGGCTAAAACATTTCTCGCAAATTAGTCCATCGTGGAGACGGCTACTACTAAAATATTTTACAACTTTGTAAAATGTTTTAAAACATTTCGCGCAAAGTAAGTCATCGTGAAAACGGCTATTGTGTATTGTTGTTGACAAACATAAACTCTAGTGGATCCAAGGGGAAGGCAAGGCCCTGAGCCCCCCCAAACGAATTGCCAGAAATTGGCGAAATTTGACACATTTTCTAATGTAGAAGGAAATATTGTAAATGTTTAATAAGGCATGTTTATTTTAAACCGTTAAATAAGGAATAAGGTACAAGAAAGCCAAATCCTTTGAGTTTCCAAATTTGTTAACACTTTTTAAAAATTAGCACCATCCAAATCACATGTAGCGCACGTTCTGGATCCGCCAGTGTACCCACATGCATGCAAGTACATTAGCTGCAGTAGACAGCTTTCCTTTACATATGAGACGATAATTTAACTCCTTCTTTATTGCAAGATTCGATATGTGTATTTTGTCCACTTCAGGACCAAGTCCATCACGGTCATCATTTAACCACCCCACATCGCGTTCGCCGCAAGATCATATTTTGCCCACTTTAGGACCAACACGGGTGCAGCATAACCCTCATACTCAGGACCAACATTGCATGTACAACAACAAACAACAACAGGACAACAACATATGTATATTATATTTTATATATCCTTTTCGACTACGAAATATGGTGGGGCCCGCTATAGTTTTGCCCCCGCTTGATTTAGCCAGCAGGGGCGGCTGCCCCCACAGCCCCCACCTCCTCCGAATCCACCACCCCTGTTCCCGACGCGCATGTCAGGACTCTGGTCCTGCTGAGCGCTGACGCCAGGCCTTAGGCGCCTTAGACGGTCTCCCCGCTGCTAATCGCTGTCTGTGGATGGATGGCGCACTCCGCGCGGGTTAATTGGCCGGCTGAACTCTTCAAATGAGGCCCGGCACGGTCGTCACGGCTCAATAAGCCACCAGCCGTGGTCAGTCTCAGTCTCAGTCTCACTCCCAGTCCCAGTCTCGCTCCCAGTCAAACGCCAGCACCGCAGCCCCGGTTCACCGGCGCTCGGGAAAGGGCGTGCTGCAGAACCTAAGCCGGGGCACTGAGTTGCAGAGCCGCTATTTTGTCCTGATACTCGAGATCTGGGGAATGTCCTGGGGAATGGAGTCAACGGAATACCGAGTCAAGTTACTTCTCGAAATATGTAAATGTGTTGACGGGTTGACACGCGCACTGGAGAGGGGTATGCCACTAACTTGCATTGGAGAGGGGGACACTTTAGTGCCCCCCCCCCTGAGATCTCAGAAGGTATGAGAGCTAGAACGATCCAACTTATCCCTCGTCTTACGGGGTCAGTTTCTCACCTTCGCCGTGCGGGGGGGGGGGCTGACAGGCCCCCTTTTAACTTCCAACCCAAGCAACATAGAGCAGCGTGGCAAAAATATAATAATGTCTGTCATGCGAGGAATCCAACAGTATGCAATCTTTAGGTTTCAGGTCAACGGGTGACCTTCCAGGCAAGTGAATGAACCAAAATCGACCATATAAAAAATAGCGACTTTGCTCTGTCCGTCGTCATTATTAAAGTCATGAAAGCAAATGATTTGTTTAGCGTCAAGTTGTTGGTCGTTTAATTAGCTTTCTGACCATATATCGATTTTTATGTCTAGGTTAGTTAATAACCTCTTAGGTGACGGAAATAGTCACCATAGATGATAATTGCAATGGGCGATTAGCATTAGCAGCCTCGACTTGATCACGTCCAGAAAAGCGATCAGAAAACCTCAAAATTAGAATGTGATAAATTCAAACAAAAAGGCATATTCCTAGACCAGACGGCAGTCGAAAGCTCTCAATGATACGCAGCCAAATCAAACGCCAATTTTTCGAAATAAGGTCACATGTCAGGTCAAGGTCATGTACAAAAGTCAAAATGGATATATTTTAGTTTTTGAGCAATATTTTCTATCGAAAGCCTTAGATTGAGACTATTTGTGCACAAAGTGCTTTCAAAGGTATAATATATCTCCTACATTAAGCAAAAGTGAAATCGTAAGTAAAGGTCAAGGTCAATATCGTGTCACAAAAGGTCACTGTTGGCAATAGGTCTACAAAAGTCATGCGACACATGCTTAATGTTTTTTCCGCGTAAAAATCGACAGAAGAAGCCATTTTGACAACCTGGCATAATAAAAGGTCAAAGTCAGGTCATATCAGGTCAAATTGTGAAATTGCCAATTTAAACAAAAAAATACTTTCAATATTCCAGTTTTGTCTTAAAAATACAGCTGTGACATTTATTTCTCAATATCTGGTAAAAAAGGTAAAAAAGGTAGTTTTTAGAAATGACGTCATGAGTTACTTACGATTGGGAAGTCATAAGTCAGTCAAAAATACAGATATCGCTTTGAAAGTTGGTTTACGTATCGTCCATACTAAGTTCTCTTACATATATTCCTTTTATATTCGATTATGTGATAATTGTTCTGAAAAAATCCATTTCTTGGATTTCTTGGGGTTAAAAACAAAAAATTGGAAATCCGAGATTGCCAATTCGAAGATAATGTCGTATTTCCTTACACTGTTATATTTTATTTTGAATTTGTTCAAAACCTCCATTTCTGCGTTTTTCAAACATTTTATTGTTTTTCGCACCCAAACGCATGACATGACGTCATTAAAAGGTCATTATCTCCAAAGTAAATTCATCAATGTGTGCATCGATTAATTAGCGACGTCGTAATTGATGTAGGATAATGCGTTACTGCAAGTTTCACGTCGGCATCTGCCATGTTTTAATGTATTTGAGAAAATCCAGGATAGGGGGAGGGGCATATTATGCCCCTATGCAGCGGTTGCAGTTTAGTTGGTAAGGTAAATTGTTATATTCTAAATTTTCTTGAAATTTAGGCAACTCAAAGGAAGGGGCTTCGCCCCAGTACCCCCTGGCATATGTCCCTGTTTGGCATGTTACTTCACAATTTGTTTGAGTCAAGATTCAAGTCTGACTCACAAAGCCGAAGAAAACTTGGAATAACTCTTTGACTCAAGTGTTGTTTTTCAACAAATTGAATCGACTGACTCTTGACTCATGCCAAAATATGGCTTTTTTTCATTCTTTGATCTCCATTGTCGGACTCCACGACACTCAATCTGATGTCGTTACAAGTTGGGTTCCCGAATTATATTTTACATGAATGTAACTGATGACAAAATTGACCGGTAGGTCTGTTCACTCTTCAACCGCTCAACCAAACACACAATAGTTGCCAACACTGACACCTTTTAATTAACCTCGCCCACAGATACAGAACTCGAGAGTGACTGCTTTGAACATATCGTCATAACAAACTTCATTAGTACTTGTGGTTGCGGAATATTACTAGATATGTATTAATCTAGTCTAAACTAGATTGAGTACATAGTCGGGACTTCTCAACTGCAATTGCTCATTGCTAATCAAACTTGATGCATTTTGCCTTCTCATCGCGGTTGCTGCCAATATTCAGATTTGTTCAGCTTTCATCCACTATTAACTGCAGCTTGGTATGACAGGCCTTTTCCAATCGATTTCACTCACCAGTGGAAGACAACATATTATTAAATTCCAGAAAGTTACCAGATACTGAGAGCAAAAGGCCATATACCATAATAAATAACAAACATACCTGTAGGCACACTAGCTTAATAAGTTATGTGTAATGTGATTTTTGACATCATAGAGCTACGATGATTCTAGCTAAATATATGAATAACTAATGATTGGAACAGGGGTGGTAAAGTGTTCTGTCCTTATGGACAAGGTCGGGGACAAAATGTTCAGTCTGATGTGGTACCCGAGGGCAAAATGACAGTACAAATAATTACTATGTCATTCCTGTGAAACTAAGTGATAATCCTTAGTAATACTGTTCGTCAAAATCAAATTAGATGTATTCTTCATCACGATATCATAATCACGTCGGTCGGTATGAATGATCACCTACATTTTTATTATTAGCAGTTGCGTTTCAGCTCTTGATTTCCAATGATTTAGTTTCACCCATATTTCCGACGAAAAAAAT